>DF239072.1:822-170336 GCA_000507305.1 Breviolum minutum Mf 1.05b.01 | reverse complement strand
CGCTTCTCCTTCCTTCCCCTCCGTACTCGTCCTCGTCCTCAACAACAACAACAACAACAACAACAACAACAACAACAACAACAACAACAACAACAACGACAAGCCCAACAACAACCACAACAGGAACAACAAGAAGAACAAGAAGAAGAACAAGAAGAAGAACAAGAAGAAGAACAAGAAGAAGAAGAAGAAGAAGAACAAGAAGAAGAAGAAGAACAAGAAGAAGAAGAACAAGAAGAAGAAGAAGAACAAGAAGAAGAAGAAGAACAAGAAGAAGAAGAACAAGAAGAAGAAGAAGAACAAGAAGAAGAAGAACAAGAAGAAGAACAAGAAGAAGAAGAACAAGAAGAACAAGAACAAGAACAAGAAGAAGAAGAACAAGAAGAAGAAGAAGAACAAGAAAGAAGAAGAACAAGAAAGAAGAAGAACAAGAAAGAAGAAGAACAAGAAAGAAGAAGAACAAGAAAGAAGAAGAACAAGAAAGAAGAAGAACAAGAAAGAAGAAGAACAAGAAAGAAGAAGAACAAGAAAGAAGAAGAACAAGAAAGAAGAAGAACCAAGAAAGAAGAAGAACCAAGAAAGAAGAAGAACCAAGAAAGAAGAAGAACCAAGAAAGAAAGAAGAACCAAGAAAGAAAGAAGAACCAAGAAAGAAGAAGAACCAAGAAAGAAGAAGAACCAAGAAGAAGGAAGAACCAAAGAAGGAAGAACCAAAGAAGGAAGAACCAAAGAAGGAAGAACCAAAGAAGGAAGAAGGAAGAAGGAAGAAGGAAGAACCAAAGAAGGAAGAACCAAAGAAGGAAGAACCAAAGAAGGAAGAACCAAAGAAGGAAGAACCGAAGAAGGAAGAAGGAAGAAGGAAGAAGGAAGGAAGGAAGAAGGAAGGAAGGAACCAAGGAAGGAAGGAACGAAGGAACGAAGGAAGGAAGGAACGAAGGAAGGAAGGAACGAAGGAAGGAAGGAACGAAGGAAGGAAGGAACGAAGGAACGAAGGAACGAAGGAATGAAGGAAGGAAGGAACGAAGGAACCAAGGAACCAAGGAACCAAGGAACCAAGGAACCAAGGAAACAAGGAAACAAGGAAACAAGGAACAAGGAAACAAGGAANGGAACCAAGGAACCAAGGAACCAAGGAAACAAGGAAACAAGGAAACAAGGAACCAAGGAAACAAGGAACCAAGGAAACAAGGAAACAAGGAAACAAGGAAACAAGGAAACAAGGAAACAAGGAAACAAGGAAACAAGGAAACAAGGAAACAAGGAAACAAGGAAACAAGGAAACAAGGGAACAAGGAACAAGGAACAAGAACAAGAACAACAACAAGAAGAAAAACAACAAGAAGAACAATCCACAATAAGACCACAAGCAACAAACAACAAGCAACCAACTTGCAACAAACAACAAGCAACTAACTTGCAACAAACAACCGAACGAACAACCAGCAACCAACCACTGGCAACCACCTACCACGAAAGGCAAATTTGAAAGATACCCAATTCAGTGTCTGGTTGAAACTATCTGAACACGTGCGAAAGCGTGCACAAAGCACAGCAACCTAGGTTCCTTTCATTTCTTCGCGATGTACGCCTCACCACCTTGCTAACACCAACAACTCCGACTGGACGATGAAAAATGAAAACCAGCACGATTCACTGTTTCGAACCAACAACGAACTGAGATCTTCAATAATGACAATGAACGCTTACAACTTTAACTTTAATGACGACCGACTTACAACACCACAAACGATGAAACATCAGCTACGACGACTCTACTCTGCTTCACAGTAAAAAGTCTTGAAATGCTTCACAGCAAAACTCTTGAAATGCTGTAAACATAATGAAGATATCGTACATCTTAGCGAGACACTTGCAAACACCTCTGCCATTTCTGTTTTTGTTGCAGAGAAGAGTACATCCGATTCGCACAATGTTTGCAGACAGAATGATCCGTGCAAATCTCTTCTACTGCGAAGAAAGATGTCATAAGCTCTCTTGCCCAGGGTTCACAGTTATGCAGGTGAAAATACGATCATAGAAGATAGAAAGATGCCGTGCGCGCTCGAGACTCTGACGTGTCATCAACGTCTTGTGGTTGCCAACTATTCTTAGATTGTAAGAGAAGAGGTGAAATGCACAAAGCCCTCTTTGCCGTGCTCCGTCCCGGATGTTTCGCCCGTTTTTTCGTTGCGTAGTTCTTTAGTAGCTCATTGTTGTTTCTTGTGGTGCTAGACTTCTAGCCATCTCTCAGAATATGTTGAGATGTCACTCAACACAAACTTTCAAAGCTTACCTGGGAAAACATATACATATTCGTCGTAACTTTGCCAAATAAGTGGCCGTTCAGCTGTTGCAGTATCCATCCATTCGAACAAGCGGGTGCCCCTAAGACGATCGACATCTGCTCTCAACGGGGCTTGCTGGCTCTTAATCCACCGTTCCAAGAAACAGGCCACCTTTTTCGAGCCACAAAATATCCCATAGAGCACAACTCAGGGTGAAACCTCGGCAGCAAGAAAGGACGGAAAGGAACCCGCAAATGTAAGACCAAAATGCTTCCTCATATAAGACCATTTTCACCAAATGTCCGAGTGACGAATTTGGTCTCATTTGCTGACTAATTTAGTCTTTAAATTTTCAACCAATTGAGTCCCTTATTTAGTGACTTATTTGGGTGATTTGGTGACCATTTTGGTGAATATAAGACCAAATTGATCACCAAATGTGAGAGAGACCTTGGTTACCAAATTGGTGATCAATTTACGACAAATATCATGGGAAAATTTGGAAGTAAATGACCTCCTATGAAACCAAAATGGTCACCATGAGACTAAATTTGGTTGCTAATGTCACCAAATGTGAGATTAAATTCATCACACCAAAATTGGTCACCAAATGTAAGGCCAAATTGGTTACAGACTAAATTAGTCACCAAATATGAGACCAAATTGGTTGTCAATCAAGCACGAATTGGTCACCTAAGCAAATATTCCAAAGCTGAGAGACCAAATTAGTTTCCAAATGTGACACTTAAATATTCACCAAATTGGTTTTAAAAAACGTAAGTCCAAGTTGGTCACCAAATGTGACACCAAGTAGGTCTCCAAATGCGAACCCAAATAGGTCACTGAATGTGTGACAAAATGTGAGACCAAATAGTTACTTGAAATCACCAAATGTGAAACCAAATTTGAAATTAAATGTCAGATCAAATTGCTTGTCAGACCAAGAGGGCTGGTTCCGAGGTACTCTCTTCAAAAGCTCCCTTCAAGGGGGCTTGAAGGGTCTCGAGGCCAAAGTATGCACCGAAGCAGTCAATTCCGAAGCACTTTGAACACGAGTTACATTAGATTTGGGCATGTGTAAAGCATGTCCGAAGAAGTCCATTCCGAAGCACTTGGAACACGAGTTACATCAGGTTTGGGCATGTGTAAAGCACGAACCAAAGCAGTCCATGCCGAAGCACTTTGAACAGGAGTATACACCGAAGCAGTCCGTTCCGAAGCACTTTGAACACGAGTTAAATTGGACTGGCGCATGTGTAAAGTATGTACCGAGGCAATCCATTGCACAGAACTTTGAACACGAGTTACATTAAGTTTCGAGATGTGTAAAGTATGTACCGAGGCAGTCCATTGCGTAGCATGTTGAACACGAGTTACATTAGGTTTGGGCATGTGTAAAGTATGTATCGAGGCAGTTCCATTCCGTAGCGTTTTGAACACGAGTTACATTAGGTTTCGACATGTGTAAAGTAAGACCGAGACAGTCCATTGCGAAGCACTTTGAACACGAGTTACATTAGGTTTGGGCATGTGTGAATGTGTACCGAGGCAGTCCATTCCGTAGCACTTGAACATGAGTTACATGAGGTTGGAGCATGTGTAAAGTATGTACCGAAAGTATGACCAAGGTAGTCCATTGCTTAGCACGTTGAATACGAGTTACATTAGGTGTGAGTATGTGGAAAGTATGTACCGAGGCAGTCCATTCCGTAGCACTTGAACATGAGTTACATTAAGTTTGGGCATGTGTAAAGTCTGTACCGAAGCAGTCCATTGCGCAGCACGTTGCACACGAATTACATTAGGTTTGGGCATGTGTAAAATATGTACCGAAGCAATCCATTGCGTATCAAACCCCCTTCAAGCCTTCTGAAGATGAAGTTCCCTTTTAACTCTCTTCAAGTTCTCCTTCAGCGCTGAAGGCTTCAAGCCTCCTTGAAGTCCCCTTCAAGTCCCCTTAAAGCCTTCTTCAAGTCCCTTTAAAGCCTTCCGAAGGTGAAGGTCCCTTGAAGCCCGCTTGAAGCCCCCTTCAAGCCCCTCAAGCCCTTCGAAGCCGTTGAAGTCCCCTTAAAGCCCTCTTCAAACCACCTTCAAGCCGTCTTGAAGTCTTCCGAAGGTGAAGCCCGGTTGAAGCCCCCTTCAAGGCCCCTTGAAGCCCCCTTCAAGCCCCCTTCAAGCTCTTCGAAGGCTCCTTCACCTTCGAAAGGCTTCAAGCCTCCTTGAAGCCCCTTGAAGCCCCCTTGAAGCCCCCTTCAAGCCTCCTTCAAGGCCCCCCTTCCGAAGGTAAAACCACCTTGAAGCCTTTCGAAGGTGAAGCCCCCTTCAAGTCTTCGTGAAGAGTACCTTCAAAGGGTGCTTCGCCGAAGGTGAAGCCCCCTTCGTCACTGAAGGGTGTCCTTCCTGAAGGTCCCCGGAACCTTCCTGGACCAATGGCACCAAATATCAAAGCAATTGTTAGGTAACCAATTTAGTTTGACATTTGGTGACTAGGTTGGTCTGAGATTTGTTGAATTTCATTGGGCAACGAATTGGTCTCACATTTTGGTGATCCGATAAGCCCTTAAATCTCATCGTCTGAGGAAGAGGTCACATTTACGTGCCTGCTGCATCTCCAGAAGACTGTTACATGGTTGATGTTGTTTCTTTTTCGTTTTCGACTTTGTTGCTTTACTTGGAACTGTATATTCTGTGTTCTTTGCGACATTTTTGCAGTTGTAAGCTGACAGATCCAAAAAGAAAAAGTAATGGACGGGCGCGACGCCATTGATCGACTGCAAACTCATGTCAATCTTTCACGTTTAAGCATGATTGTGCAGTATCTCCACGCCCTTGGCACAGAGTCTTCCCCCTCGGACGGTTGACATGCGTGCTCTCGGCGTTGCCAATTAGCCTTTGATCTAACGATCCGAGGAACAGGCTACATCACTACCCCCCTGCACTCTCTGGGAGACTGCATTGAGGTTGGTGTTTTTCTTTTAAGTGTTCGTTTTTCTTTGTCGTTGCTTTCACGAAAATATGATAATTTTGAAAGTGACATTGCGACTTTATTCTTTGTGTTCTGACAGAAGGGCGACCGCCGGGACAATGACCTTCGTTGAGCCATGCAGCATTCCAGATAAAAAAAAATCTGCTGACTGAAGGCTGCGCCTGCAATCGTCGTGGTGTGCGCAGCAACAAAATCTAAAGGCTGCTGCTATCCGAAATCTCGGTTCCAGAAGGTGCATCAGTTTCCATGTGTTCATCTGCTGACTGTCGCAATGTTGATGTTTTGAGGATTGGCTTTTTGTGTCTCGTCGCTACTTTGCTTGGTTGTATTTCCTTCAATCCTTATATCTGTTCGCGTGGATGTTGGCATTGTCTTGTTGCGATTGACTTTTCATCACTGTCAGAACACATGGTGTGTTAGGAGGAGCTTCTGGCCGCCAGTGAAGTTTTTCATTGAGAAGCAAATTTTTCAACAAATTGGGGCATGCTGGTCTGGCTTTTGAAGTTATTTATGTTGAAGTATTTTCCGAGCGTTGATTTTATATCATTCATAAAGCATGAATTGACGGTGTGATGTCGAGGCTTTTGGTTTCAAAACGAAAGATGGCAGCGGAGATCAAGGATCCGGGAAATCTAGGTGAGAGCTATTTGAGGGAAAAGCGACTTTTGGGCCGTGGGTTGACCGAGCTACATTTGCTGGAGCTGGCGTAATTCTCTTTTGACATTGGAGGTTTCGTTTGCAGAGATTGCTTCAACACGTGTTTGCATTTCACAGTTTTGCTGTCAGTTGCTTCGAAGTGAATCTTGCGTTTTCTCAAGGATTTCATAACATGCAGTCAGAAGCTGGTAGTCCAACTGCTGGTGTCATAGATGGTGCACAACTTGCTTTGAAAATGATCGAAGCAGCGGAGTCTGCAGCAGCAGCGGCCAAGGCGGCTGCTACGAGGCCAGAGAGTCGTGATGATTGGTACAAGATGTTACCTAAGCTAGCTGTTTTGAACCAGAGGATCGTAATGCTGAACTTAGTCAGTGTCGTGACTGGTGGTGGAGTGTTGAACAGTATTTAGCAGCAGTTGGCGTCGAGTACTCTGCCCATTTCGATGTGATGCATCAGAACCTTAACACTGAAATCAATACTGCAACACTCCCTCCTGAACAACGTCGTCGTGGAACTTTCTTATATGGGTTGCTGGCTATTCTTCTTAAGAATAGGCCACTTCCTTTACTGAAAGGCATTCAGCGTGGCAATGGTTTTGAGGGAGTCAAACAGCTTTTCAAGACATGTCAACCTAGCAGTCGTAATCGCGCGCTAGGACTTCTGCATCTTTTGATGAAATGGCCCGAGTTTGACATGAAGGTTGCAATGGTTTCTCAGATTTTGCGTTTGGAAGATTCATTTCATGAATTTGAGCGCATTGGTGGCAACCTTAGTGAAGAGTTGAAGTTTGCAATTGTTATGAAATGCATTACAGGGCAGTTGAAGACGTATTTGAATGTGACACTTCAAGAGGATACGTCGTATGATAGACTTCGTGAAGCAATCCTACAGTATGATCAAGCTACAATCAAGTGGTCGAATACCATGGCTTTAGGAAGCTCATTGCCTAATCACAGTCATGATGATGGTGGTCCCTCTCCAATGGAAGTTGATCGTATTTGGAAAGGGAAGGGATATGGCAAAGATCGCAAAGGAAAAGGCAAAGACGTGAAAGGCAAGGGCAAGAACAAAGGTGGCGGCAAGTTTGACAAAGGTTCTGGCAAGAACCAACAACAACAGAAGGGTTCCTGGAACAATTCTTGGGGATCTGGAAAAGGCAAGTGGAACCAAAGCAATGCAAGCAATTCAGACAAAGGTGGCAAGTCCTCTTCTAAAGGAAAAGGACAAGGTGAAGCTTCTAAAGTTGTGTGTTGGAAGTGTAACAAGCCTGGACACATAGCAAAGGAGTGTAGAGTCCGTATGATTGAATCAAATGATGGTGATGATGGTGACAACAGTCAACAGCATGATTGCAATCCAGCATCGTCTAGTGGTGCAAACAGTTCTTCTGCAAGCCGTGTGAATCGTTTTTCTCTCCATGAAGCTTCTTCGTCGAGCACTGATGTACCATTGGTTTTCAAGTTGGCATCGTGTAGTGATTTTTCGAAGTTGAATGTTCGGATGATTTCAGAAACATGGAGGGTTGATTTGAATGAAACATTGCATGATGACACTGTGAATTTGTTGTCTGGAGGTGCAATGATGGATGATTCTTTTGCAGAAGCTTTGGGCTCTTCAAGTCGTGTGGAGCTTTTCAACAGTCGTTTGCATTCAGGTGTTGCAGAATATGTTGAACGTATGACGTCTTCATTTGAGCTTTGTGCACTTTGCAAGCATGATGATTTCACTCACTTTTCAATCCGTGTTTCAGCAGACTATGAGTTTTCCATGTATGATGTTGCTGTGGTTGATGGTGATTCTCGAAGCTTAATGAAGTGCTTCGATGACTGCTCTTCATACAAGCTGGGACGTGAGTTGTGTGATGTTGCATTTCAAGATATTCGAGCTGTCAGATCGACTTGTGACATCATTCTTGATTCAGGATCAGATGCAATAGTTATTCCTGCAAGTATGATTTCTGCTGGAAAGTCGTCTCAGGATCAGTCATCTTTTCTTCGTGATGCTCAAGGTGGTCGAATCTCCACAGAAGGCGTTCGTGATATCAGCATCAACCTTACAACAGTTGACGGTCAAATTGTTACATTGCAAGGTCAAGCGCATGTTAGCAGCAAGGTTGACACTCCATTGATTTCATATGGAAAGTCGCTGAAGCATGGATGGGGCCTTGTACCTGAAGGAAATGGTTCTTATTTGGTACACGTGTCTGGAGCTAAAGTGCCGGTGTCATTCAAGCAGAACTCATTGCTTGTTACAGGTGTGGTCAGGATGGTTGAACAAGTGGTTCGAACTAAAGATGTTGACATACCACAACCCTGGCAGAACATCATGAATGGTTGGTACAAGACACGAGATGGTTTTCCTATTTGTGTTGATGTGCTGAAGAGTCATAAGCTGGATGAATGGCCCTACAGGACAACGTTGGGTTTTCGTGATCACCATGGCTGGCAGGTCATTGAATTGTGTCAGAGTGTTTTTCAGCTGGATGAACGAAAGGCCGTGATTGATCCTCTGTTTCAACGTTTGCTGACATTGCTTTCAAAGAACATTGTTTCAGTTGCTGATTTTGGAATGGTTGTAACAACTCCTACAATTGATGCGGCAGCTGGATCATCTGATGCAATGGAGACAACAGAACCTGCTGTGTCTGCTACAGCTAGTGGTGCTGAGCATGGACTAGGCGGGGCTCAACAACATGTCGAACCTGCAGTGCCAGTTGTGAGACCTGAAGTTCCAAGTAGTGTTGCTATCCAACCTTCTGCAGACACTATGATGATTGCTGGAGTAGAGGTGAATCGAACTTCATCCATTTCAGTTTTGAGGGCTGCGTGTCAATTCCTGGAAATTTCGCAATCTGGGTCGAAAGCTAAGCTGTGGAACAGAATTCTGGCAGCTGTCGATCGTGGAAAGATTTTGGAGGAAAAGCAGTTAGCAGAAGCAGCTTTACTCGAAGGTTCACGTTCAGCAAACCCTGTTCAGACTGCAGAAAGACCTGGTGAGGAAGAAGTTCAACGTCACAAACTTACTAACATCCCTTATGCTGCATGGTGTGAATCGTGTGTGAAAAGCAAAGGAAAGCCTGAGAGGCATGAGAGAAATGAAAGCAGGATTTGTGAGCGCGAGTTGCCAGCAATTTCATTTGACTTTGCATACACTGGCAAAAGCTTGGGGAACGACATTTCTAGAGAGACTGATGATGGTGCAAAGCTTACAACATTGGTGGCACATGACTCACATACTGGTTCTGTCACTTGCATTCCTGTACGTGGCAAAGATGAGAAGAAGCATTCAGTGAGAGAGCTGGTAAAATATATACAATACCTGGGCTATGGCGATGTTTGCTTAATGTGCGATCAGGAACTGGCGATTTTGGCTATCCAGGTTCTCTTGCAGTGAAGGTGGCAGAGGCTATGGATTCAAGGCTGTCGTCAAGAACGCTAAAGTGCTAGACCACGGCAACTCATGGGCTGAGAACGCCATTGATCGTATCAGAACAACTGCAAGTGTTCTCCTGAATCAATTGAGCAGCAATCTCGGCCACGAAGTGCCAGTACGACATCCGCTCTTCTCATGGTCCTTTTCTCACGCAGCTTGGATCTTGGATCGATTTTCACTGAAAGCAAACACTACTGCATATCGATTGGTGAGAGGTCACGATTACAGAGGCAAATTGCGCGAGTTTGGCGCACCCCTGCTTTGTTTCGTTGGTGACAACAGAAAGAGGAAGGGAGACGCCAAATGGAAACAGGGCATCTTCCTAACCAAGTCGATTACGAACGACATGTTTCTTGTGCACTGCGATGGGGGTATCAGGCTGACTCGTTCGGTAAAATCCATTTTCGACAATTGGGCCGAGCGCCTAGGACTATACAGGTCTCTGGTAGTTCAGCCTTGGCAAATCGAGGGAACACTGGGAAATAGAATTGATCCTACAGGTGGCATTCGTTCATCAACACCCGAAGCTGTGGTTCCCATCCACGACATTGAATCTGAGAAAGAGGAAGAAGCTGTAGTCGAGCTTGTTCGAGTGCCTGTTCCTGCTTCAAAGCGTATGAAGCCTCCTCAACGGTTTGCTGCAATTGCAGCAGAAGTTGCAGTACCAGTTGAAGGCATTGTTTCTTATCCTGATCGACTACCTGAAGGACCAGTAGCAGGACCACCAGCAGAAGATGCAACCATGACTGGAGAACGAACAGCTGTCATGGAAGCCGGTGGCTCTATTGCTGATGATGAAGTTGCAGAACCAGCTTCAAAGCGTCCTAGAACGACTGTTCGGTGTACGAGACACTATGCCACATGGACCTTCTTCATCCTATGGAGCTGTGTGAAGAGGTGTCTGGTGAACAGTTTGCAGAATATGATGAATTCTTCAACGATGATTCTTATGATGATATGGTTGATGATTCACCTTCCGTGACGAGTGGTGTGTGGCAGCCTTACAGTGAGGCACAACCTGAAATATAGGGAGAACAACTATCTGCTATTGATGTCGAAGCTGACAAAATTGAGATTGACAGACTCTCGCAAATGGGAGTCATTACAACAGTCGACAAATACAATGGTGCTTTGGACACTCCTCTTTCTGCTAAGATGGTTCGAACGTGGAGGAATAAGCAACGTGAAGAGAAGGATGAGAATGGTCAAGTGGTATCAACAACAGCTTGGCTACGACGTTCAAGATTGGTTGGACGTGACTTCAATTTCCTGGAGTATCGTGAGGACGTCTATAGCCCAGCAAGCAGCTCAGCAGTTGTGAAGTTGCTTCCCTGCATGGCAGTTACGAATGCTATGATGGTTGATGGGGCAATTGCTGCACTCGATGTATCTAATGCTTTCGTTCAAGCGCCGCAGCCAACACCTCGAAAGGTTTCTTTGGATGGAGCTGAATATGTGATTTTGAAATGTTTGCCGGCGCAACACGATGCTTCGAAGCTCTGGTATGCTTTCTTCATTGAGAGGTTGCGAGCACATATGGAGATTTCTATTTGCCCAGTTCAGCCCTGCATTATTCGATGCTCATGCAATGGCCGTGATGGAGGAGCTCTATTGCTTCATGTGGATGGCGTTTTGATTTTAGGTCGTGAATCCTGGATTTCAGACGTTTTGATTCCGAGTTTGCAAAAGGAGTTTAAACTCACCTACACTTTGGTGAGGAGGAGCAGTGGGGGCATGCTTGAGTTTTTGAAGAGAATGCATGTTGTTGAAGCAAACTATGATTCTACAAGTGTTTATGGTGAACCAAAACATGCAGTTGCTTTGATTGAAAGATATACCAAACTTGAGGGTAGGCCTCCACCTGTTGCATGAACTCCTATGTCTGGTACTCTTCCTGTTCCTTCTCCAACATCTACTCTTTTATCTGCAGAGTTGGCAGCCGAATATAGATCTATGGTTGGTATAGCTATGTACATGGCACAGGAAAGATATGATTTGCAGTTTGCTACGAAGACGTTAGCAAGCCGTTGAAAACCCCCACAAAAGATGTTTGGATGGCTTTGGGTCGTTTGATAGGCTATCTACGTTTCAGTGATCAGTTTGGTTTGAAAATGAAAAGAACATGCAAGGGTTGCACATTCATGGAATCACAAATTGGCGTCATTGAAGAAAGATCATGACAAATGTTTTGGAAACATTCAGTGATTCAGACTGGAGTGGTGCTGGTGATTTGAAATCTACTAGCAGCGCAGTGCATATGCTCAATGGTGTCGTTGTTCACAGCACCAGTAGAAGTCAAAAGTGCATATCACTGAGTTCAACTGAAGCTGAATGGTTTGCGGCATCATCTTCAACATGTGATGGATTTTATTTGCAACATATTGTTGAATTTTTGACACAGCAATTGTGATCGTTTGCAGTTATATACAGATAACAATGATGTTCGTATGCTTTCATTGAAGTGCGGTGTTGGTAGACTTCGTCATATAAAGGGCAGGATGTTATGGCTTCAAGAGAAGATGGCAAATGGCGAACTTGAGATCAAGTAGGTGCAGACTGCATGGAACGTTGCAGACCTTAATACGAAGGGTCTTAGCCGAGACAGATTTCTTGGCTTGCTGTTCATGCTTGGTTTTGTGAATGAGAAGGAAATGGTGTTGGTGAGTATGAGTACTCACGAATGCTGCACAAGGAGTCGATGAAGCAACATGTGAAGGTGATTGCTCAAAATTTGAAACAGGATGGTGGTTTCAATGGTGCTGGCGTTTCGTCTTTACACGTTAGCAAAGTTTTCAAGAAGGTGCTGAGGAGTCTCTCTGCATGTGCTTTGTTGGAGAGTGCAGAGGAATGACCAATGTTTCGAATTCGAGCCCAATGAGTCCAGATGCCTTGGGTCACAGAAAGGAGTCTTCCTGGCAGGTTTGGCTGCGAGTATTTGTTGCTATTGGTTTTGCACTGATGGGCCTTGCCTATTTGATGTCAGTGAGGGCTATCAGAGTTGGTGGTGGTCCTAACCCTGGTGTCAATGAGGTACGAATGCAAAACGATGCTTTGGATTATATCTATGCTCCAGAGGGGCATGAAGATGGAATTTAGTGGAACGTGGTTCGACGGATTATGGCTTTCCACTTTCAGATTTTCAAGACAAGAACGTATTTTCTGTGTCTTGGACAATGGCAACCGCCCAGAGGAGGCCATTTGTGAATGGATGAGATCAAGGTGCAGCAGGCGACTTGCAATAGCAGATTCAGCTGATCGTGGAACTGTCATGTTTTATCATGACTGTTTGGTGGCTTTGGCAAATGCTCGAAGAAATTTGCTTACATGTGATGACCAAGGACGCCGAAACATTTTTGGAGACTTGAGGAATCTGTCAAGGATGAGCCCACGTGAATGCTCTCCTACTCGTGAGATGGATATGGTGCAGCTTGACGCTGCAATCGTTGAACCTGGAAGAGTTGCCAATGAGACAATTGGCAGTTTACATGGTGCAGATGCTGTTCCCATGGACGAGGACAGCAGTGACATCAGTGAAAATCTTTTGGAAGAGCAGCGTCGATTTCGATATCGTTTTATCCGAACAGTGATAGTGAGTCTCCAACAGCAGATGTCTCTGGTGAGCCAAGTGAAGAGCCTATTCCTGAAACTGCGCGCCATCTACGTGAGATTAATGAGAGACGGTCTCGAGCTCTCAGAAGGATTGGCAGACAGCTTCAGGATGCTTACAATACAGGCACTCAAGAGGAGATTTGGGAATTGGAAGCTCAGCAAGACTGGTGGACGAGCGTCACATGATTCTTGATGCAAGAAGCTTTCAACGACAATCTTCAGTGGTGCATGATGAGTGAATTTCATATTACAATGGTGGATGTTTCATTTACAGCTGGATATATTTATTGACACTACAACTTCATTTTTATAATGTATCGTGTATTTGCAAACATGGTGTGAGCCGATGCGGTGAAGGCTAAACACCGGACAGTCCCTTGGCGCTGAAAAGTTTCACCTAGTGTCACAAACTTTAGCCATGGCATGGACCATAGGATATGGTAGCCTGCATGGTTTGCTGTGCACTTGGGCACTTAGTTGCAGCTGGTGGCAGCACAAGTCAAGAAGTGTACCGACACTGGTACTTGGAGACATGGTCCATTGCAGTATAGCTTTGATGAAGCTATCATGTCTCAAAACTATTTGTGGTTTTGAATTATTTTGTTTTTTTGTCGAGGTGCCGCTTGTGATGTTTTCGGTTTTGTGTGTTTGTTTGGTTGGTTCAAAACAGTGGCATCTACTTCTGGAGTGAATGCTGAAGTGCAATTAACCCCAGGGCGGGGTATGTAGATGTTTTGTCACTACTAAACCCCTGTTTGCTAGTTGAAAACTACTCCAAAACAGTTGGATGTCAGTTTTGCAGTTTCATGCATAAAGCATGGATTGACGGTGTGATGTCGAGGCTTTTGGTTTCGAGGAAAACGAAATAAATAAAGATGGATAGCGTCTTGTGCCTTTCTTTACAAATCTCTTCCGATCGCGCCACTCACCACAGGTACAAACCCCTGCGATTCCTTTTACTTCTTACCTGTTTTCTTCCTTTTCTATTTGGCGCGTGATAATAGCTTTGACAATTGTTGAGCTGTGGTTTGACCACTTGGATTTACATGTGGCTTCATTCCTGCGCTTATGCCTGGGACTTTAATGAGTCAGTCCACGACGTAGTGCATGATTTGCGTTGCTCCGCTTGGGTCTAGCAGAAAACCTTCACAAGGCCATTTTGCCGCTGCTTTCTTGACGATTCGAGTGAATGCGCACTGCAATTCAGCATACTAGTGGTCGGTTTAAGTCCTATCGCTCGGCGAGAAGTCGTATCATTCTGCGTGTCCGCAGTATTTTGATGACTTTTGTCATATTCGGCAGTACTTCATGTATCATGTCTGCTGTTGTGCGCAGTACTTTGTTGCTTTTGCACTTTCATTGGCATTCTTTTGTGCTTTCGTAACTAGTTTGTGTGCCCACAGTATTTTGATGATTTTTTCATATCCGGCGGGAGTTCATGTATCATTTTTGGCTGTTGTGGGCCGTGCGCAGCACTTTGTTGCTTTGGCACTTTAATTTGCATTCTTTGTGCTTTCGTACTTAATTAGCTTGTTGTTTGCTAAAGTCTATGTAATACACACTCGCTGTGCCAGTGCGATACGAGACATAGAGGCTTTCATCGAAAGCTATATGGCGCACGCTGTACCATCGGGATTGTCAAAAAAAAGTTTCTCAAAAAAGTCTATGTAACAGTCGCTGTGCCATGGGGATTTGGGATGCTGAGAATTTCAACAAAGACTATATGGCACACGCTGTGTCATTGGTATTCGATGCAAACTTCTTCCTAAAATCAACAAATATCTCACTGTGCGCAATGTCGCGGCTAGATTTGGTTACTTTTCAGTTTTCTGTTGGGCGCCGCTGTGCCATTGGGATTGTCACAAAATGATGTGACTTCCCGCCGTGTGATGTGACTTCCCTCCATCTCGCAATTAAATTGGGTGATGTGACTTTGCGCCGCGTGATGTGACTTAAGCCCGGTGCTTGTAGCTTGTGTGCACCCAAAACTACCACAAAGCAAGGGTCTTCATCGAACAAAACCGACTTTTGCTGCTCCCTTGTAATTTTCTTACGTATGCGACGCAGAAGCGGTTCCCACCTCCATGGTTCTGTTTTTCTGCGTAATCCGGGCGACGGCCACTCCGGGCGACGGCCACTCGCCCGTGTCCTTGCCGGAGGCCTTTGGTAGTAACTGAAGGTTAAAAGGGTTGCCCTTGCCGTTCAAAAACATCGTGTTTTACCGTGTTTCGGGCCCTTGGGTGTTCCGGAATTTCATCTTGGCAAGATAGGGCCAACTTAGGCCAACATAGGGCTAACTTAGGCCAACCCAGGGCTAACATAGCGCCAACATAGGCGAACATAGGGCCAACATAGGGCTAACATGGAACACACATAGGGCTAGCATAGGGCCGACCTGGGGCCACATACGGCTAACATAGGCCAACCTAGGGCCGAGATAGGTGCGAGAGGCGAACATACGGCCAACAAAGCCCCCCTTCGGCCGGGGGCGATGTGCCGCATGTTTTTGAGTCGAGCTGTTTAAGGTCTCGGTGGACTGCGGGAAGATAGCTTCGTCTCACCCGTTGTTTTTGATCGAGGGGTGTCATTCACATGCACCAGTCTTGTTGCAGCACTTCCGCCAATTTTTTGGTTTGAGATGCGCATATCCGAGAGACAAGGCGCAAGGCGCAAGACATGTGGCTGAAAGACTTCTCTTGACACAGACACACACGAGGTATAATATATATGAGATGTTTCAAGGACATCGCCCCGGCAAGTGCAGGACAACTTTGGGGTTGAATTATTCGATTTTCGTGGCTGAAATTGTGGATGACTTCAATTGATCCATTTTAATTTTATGGGCGTGCTGTTGATCTTGCGGAACCAAAAAAAGGCTGGTCATGGAAAGCAAGACAATGAGAATCTGCGATATCAAACGTGAACTCCGGAAAATGACGTGCCGCTGGGTTTGCTAAAGTTTCACCCCCCAAAAACGGTTGGTGAAACAAAAACATGTAGGTCATTGTGGCGGGATCGTGCTTGATGTGTGATGGGTTGTCCTTGGAACTTTACGAGGTGTTGAGTTGGAGTGTTCACATTGTTCCGAGATTTTGTTCTTTCATTTTTTCACGATTGATCATGTCATTTCAATCTTTTTCCCATCAATTTTTATTCCAAAATGGGATGAACAAAAACATTTCTTTTAATGAACGCGCTCAACACAGATGACGGTTTGGATGTTACGTTTTACAGGATTTTCATGAAGGTTGAAAGGTTGGCATGTTGCTGCGAGTCATGGGCAGGTCGAAAATGGGCCTGATGTTTTTTTTAGATCAATGTGATTTGATGTGGTGAAGCCTCAACAGAGTGACTTTAATGCTTTGTTGTACAGGATGAGCCAAACGAAAAAACGTAAAATCAAACTTTGCTTTGGAACCTGTTGCCACGTTGGTTCGGACAATGAAGTGTTTCGCATGGCTGCAATTTTCGCATGGGCTTTGATTTGTGTTCAGTGCAAGTTCGAAACATTAAAGAAAAAACGGATTTCCAATTTCTGGAACGTACCCAAAACACAAAAGACTCAACAGGCAAGTTTCGAATCTTGTTGTATGATGTGGGAAGAGATTTTGCCAAATGCCGGGCAAGGCATGGTGTGTTTGTGAATATGATTCGGTACCATTTGTTCACAAAGCGATCGCGGTGGGTATGCCTTGAGTTTCTCTTGCATTAGGTGGCTATGTGTGGTGATGGAGTGGGCGTGTCACTGCCACAGTCTTCGTTGGATTTCTGGCAACAATGTTGTTATGGTTGATTTTTTGCGGCAGCGTCAAGGAAACTCCATGTCGTTACCAGCAAGAGCTTTGGGTTTACAAGAAGGTTATTCCCAGGAGCGGTGTTTTCGATGTTTTTTCTTTATGTTTTCTGAGTTGTTGTTAAATGGCTGACAGTTTTTGGAAGTTGCCACAAAAAGATGTTGTTCGTTGCGATGTTTGTTGCCTTCTTGCCTTCTTTATTTGTTAAAAAAAACTCCATTTGTTACTTTGCAAAACCTACAAAACCCAGGAGCAATGGGGTCCCTGGACGAGTTTCGGGCTGCCCGGGGCCCTGAGTTCACGAGTTCACGAGTTCCATGGCCCATGGATCCATGGCGAGTTATTGATCGAATCGAGGTTGGTCCAACAGGCCATCGCGGAGCTCCGTTGGGAGGACGGGGAGGATTTTGGGAGGAAAAGGGGGAGCATCACAGACAGACACATAGTCACATCATGTCACATCACCATTTTGATGGAGACATAGTTCAGGTTGAAAGTGTTTCAGGTGAAAACACGTCATTTTTTGGGTTGTAAACAACGCTGAACAACGCTTGCTTTGAAAGTTGCACATGTCTTTGAACTGAACCAGGGCCGTTTTGGCTCTAGCGATGTAGGCCTTTCCTGGCAGCCAAATTGGTATGTTCCAGGTGCGAGTTGTAACTCGATTGACTCGAGGGATTTGCGCAGATTCTGATGCCTGAGGTCACTATCCATGTCCTGTTGACAACTCGGGGTTGGGACATGTGATGTAGCCGAGGCATGGGTGATTTAGACCGTGACATATACCCAGGTTTCTGATCAATGTGGTATCGAACGTGGCAGTAGAGGCTGGAGTATGTGTTTTGTGTTTTTTTTGGTGACTTTTTGTGACATGTTGCACGCTGCAGCAATGAACCTTTGCCCACCGAATCGAGGTTACATCCGGGCACGACCTTTCAACAGCCACGGAAACTGTGCAGGTGTGCTTGAAAAAGACATGCTTCACCCAATATTACATGAATCATGAACATATTGGAACATAACGGAACCAGTGTGAAATTCTACAATGGACATAACTGAAATAACTTTTTTGTATCATAGCTTAATTTTGATGTATTGTTTACTTGTTATTCATTTGTTCAATTAGTCAACATACTGGAACATGTTTGAAACTTGGATTTTTTGATACGGGGTTTCCATTGGCCAAAAAATCATTGGGAGGTTCATGCTGATGGCTCTGTTGGGCTCCAGAGGTGGGATGAAAATTGTAAAATCGTGAGGAACGAAGTATTTTTGGATGTTTTTTTCATGTGGGAACAAAACTCTGAGGCAACGTGACAAGCCTTCACATGGGAGCTTGTCGAAACGGAAGGACACTTTTTCTCTATTTTGCTTCGTATTGTGAAGTGAGCTGATGAGAAAGGAATGTGTCTACGAAGGATGTGTCAGTGAAGCTCAAGTCCTGGAAACCTCAAAAGTCCCGAAGATCTAGTGAAGACAAGGTGGGGACTGAAGGGTTGGAGGGTATGGCAGGTATGGCAGGTATGGCAGGTGCAGGTCTGGCAGCACGGCAGCATGGCACCATAAAACACTCCCTTCAGTTTTAACGCTCTAACGTTGCAACGTTGGATTTCAGGCCTGGCGCCAACTCGAACGACTGGATCGTCGACGTGAGAGCGACGTTGAGCACCTCGAAGTGGCGTCTCGCGAGGATCCTTTGTACCTCGGCAGATCGATTCGTTTGGAAAGTTTCCAAGAAATCCAAGAAATCGATAGTTTGATGTTTGTATATTGAATTTTGATTTTTACTCTAATTTGATATGAAGATGGAATACTATGATAGTATGGGATTATCGTTTGAATCGATTTTGGAAGTTTGGACAAACAGATTCTTGAATCGTTCCAATCCACCAATCCAGGTTCGGAGGAGATTCGGAGCAAAATCTCAAGCCCGGACAGGAGACTTGGGACAGCAAGACGGTTCGGCGACGGTTCGGTGCTGTAGTGCTGCATTCCTGTTTTTTTTGGGGAGGAGGAAGGGGCTATAGTTGCAACTAGATATGTCATCATGTCATTTCAAAATTTCATTTTATGTCTTATCTCATCCACAGATTTTCTTGGACTTGGAGTGACATATACAGAAAATATATGTATCTGTATACACATATCTATATCATCCATATCCAACTTGATTCTTCATGAAGCTGTTGGGGTCAGAAAGGATTTTCCATGTCATCTTTCGTGTTGGGATTCCGTTGGGTCCTCCCATGTCGAGTTTGTCCGGAACGGATCCGAAATTGTTGGCTTAGATCTTCGCATCACGAGTAGCTGTGTAGCTCCTGATCTCTGCAAGTTTTGAGCCATGGCGGGAGAGGCGGCAAAGGGAACTATGGGCATCTTCATCATCTTCGTGCTTTCTCGTGCATTGCACCCTATGGTCATTGACTATTCCAAAGTTGATGGAAAGATGTTGTACTCCAAGAACTCCCCAGCAATCATGAGCCAGCTGCTCTCCATGATTTTTGTGAACTTCCTGGCATGGCAGGAGGAAGGCATGAAGGGTGTGAAGGCATGCTGGGAGATTCCAAAAGGTGCTTCCATCTTCATCGTCATTGGTCTATGGTATGCATTCGGTGATTTCCTCGAAATGTTGTCCATGGGTGCCATGAAGGGTGGTGTCTACCAGCTCCTCCTCCAGTCGAAACTCTTGATCACGGCCGTGATGATGATGTACTTGAAGGGCACAATGCAGAGTGTTTTGGCGACAATTAGTTATGTCTAGTGATATTTGTTAGATTTATCTAAGATTCTAGGATCATTTTTGTGCTATTCTTGATATTTTATGATATTTTATGATGTTTTATGATTTTTTACAGTGTTTGAAAGTGATATTTCTCCATATCTGCGTCGCCGAGGCGATCTTCAGTGGAGCGTCTTGGTGGCTGCCACTTTGGCCATCAGCGCCTTCGTCATGGTGGACTCCGGCAGCTCCGAGGGCGACGCGGGAATTCCTCTCATGGGAGTGGTGCCTTGAAAATGCTATGAATTCATATGGAAAAATGCTAATGAAATGGTAACGAAATGGTAATGAAATGGTAATGAAATGGTATGAGTTTCCTTATGATTTTCATTCTAAATTTTTGATTTACATGGGGAATGAGGATGGGAATGATGGTGTGCAGTTTCAGCAGGCCTGTTTCCACTTAGAAAAGCACACTTGAAAGCACGTCAAGTCAGCACTCAGGCCATGGTGTTGTTCAAGGTCGGTGTCTCTTGCTATGCCGCGGTCCTCTCTGATGCAAAGTTGAAGGGCTTCAGCAACATGTCCATGTCTGCCAAGTTGTCTTTGATGTCTTTGGCTCGTGTCATTGCCTCCATTGGCATTGCCGCGGTCATGGAGCCAGAAATGCAGCCATCTTACCACATGAGTGCAGCAGGATTCTTCGACCATTGGACCATGGCAACCTGGATTGTGACCTTGTCCTTCACTACCAAGTCTTTGATTACTCTCTACTTGTTGAAGTCGTTGGATGGTATCCAGAAGAATGTCGGAGAGGCCAGGGCCTTCTGAACTTCTAAGCAAGCATGAAGTGCATGAACTTCATGAACTTCAGACTTCTCAAAATTTGCTCCAAAAATCTACTTGATCTCATCAATTTAATCTTCATGTAATCATTTTGCTGATCCAAGATTTCTTGTGATCCGATTCCCTGAAGGCCCTTGCTGTGATCGTCATCTTCTTGGGACAAATCGCGGTGGGTTCGTCGGTCTTCGACTTGTGTGCCTTCTTGCTCGCTTGCCTCGTCGTGATGCTGGTGCGCATCTATGGCCTTGCTGGCAAGGCAAAACTGCAAAACAAAAACTCGGAAGGAGATGAGACAAGGAGACAAGGATCTACATGATCTACATCTAAAAAACATGAAAGGGGGGGAATTTTGAGATTTCACAATACACTTCAGTTGATTTTTTTCTCCCTTATAATCATTTCCGATTTATGTCGATTTCATTCTGATTTCTGATTTGAGAAACCATGGGTGCCTGTGAAGTCTGTGAAGTTTATTGACGCCCGGCAGGTGAAGGCCAAGGCGGAACCAGGGACCACCCCGGTGCTGGCCAAGAATGGTGGCGACGTGAAGGTCATCAGCAACGTGTAAAGAATCTCCGTGAAAACGTGAAGGTCTCCGTCAATCTTAGCAGATTCGAGACATCATTTTGATATTTTCCAGCTTGAGGGATCCATCATCCCAAAATGGATGGATGGTGAAAAACTTTCAGCTCTAGACTTGTTTTCTTGTTTTGCGTTTTGCACCATCACAGCTCGGAACCTATCTTGGGGATGATACGTTTCCTGGGAAGGAAGAATGTCTTCGATTTTCCCTGGAAGTGCAACTTAATAGCAATAAAGATTGGTTCAAGTTCAAGGTTTGAACTCCCAAAAGAGACACAAAAAATTGCAATTGACCGCGAAACATCTGAAACGATCATCTCCAATCTGAGTCGGTGAGCTGTGGCATGATAGTGGCGATTTTGTCCGTTGCCACGATGGCATGCCTTTCGAGGCCCGCTCAGTGTGGAAGAGCCTCCCAATCCAAGATAGAATTGGAAAGAATCGCTGGGAAAAGCGGGATAAAACGAGAAAACGAGAGCGGGAGAAAAAATGTCAGGCTTTGCCTGAGCTTCCAAGCAAAAGGAGTCCCTTTCATATCTTTCATGCTTCGTTGGTTTCAAAAATTTTTAGAAACAGGGATGGCTTTTGGGATGTTGGCTCGAATCAACTGGAGGACTGGGAGTTGCCAAACGAGAAATGGACCTCTGCTCTGGTGCCGGAGACAGGTAGACCGGGTGACCAGGTGACCAGGTGACCAACCTCAAAAATCAGCTGACAGGTTGGGGCAAAGAAGCCAAGGACCGGGTGAGAAACTGGGTCGATCTGATTTTGAGGCATAAGTGACATAAGTGACACAAGTCATGGGTGAAAACTGGGTGAAATTTCTGTGTAAATGAAAAGTGCCAGGATGAAACCGCAGAGAGACAGAGTGCTCGCCGCCTGGTGAGGCAGAAACTGACGGCGGAGTGTCTCGAGCGTCTGTAGATACCATTATAACTGACTTATGTAACTTACGTCTATAATACAACATATATATAATATATAATATATATATATATGATATCATTAAATCTTCTGCAACAACTCAGATTGAAAACAGGAATGCAGATACATCTACTTTGGCGACGATGGTTCGAGTTGGAGAAGGTGTAGGCTGACACGAAACGACGACCAGAAAACCACGGGTCATAAAGTTTTAGAGCAAGTTCTGTGATGGCCATTGTCGTCCAAAAAGAATAAAACCAACAGTGCAAGAACCTGACCTATTTAAGATATGTATAAAGATATCTAAGAATCTGGAGAACTGCCAAGGCAACTTTTGTTTTGTGAGTTGATTGCAACCAAGTGAACTGGAGGTCCCATCACCTATTCGCGATCACCTGGGGCGCATCAAAGCCTGAATCGAGAGCTACGGCAACGCTTGGTGGCACAGGACCGTTTTGGCAATGCGGAGAGATGCGCATAGCAATGCAGAAATTGAGAAATTGGAGCTGAAGTTTTTCCCGAGAAATCAAAGGGTGAAGGCTTTTTGAAATGTTATGAAATGCCTTTGTGCCTTTGTAGAGGACATGGCTACCATCTTCTTCTTGTAGCTTGGCTATGGATGTGCCTGGTTTTTCTTCTGAGTGAACTTTGATTTCTGAAATGGGCAGATCCATAGCCATTTGGAAACAATGCTCTGATCGTAGGCTTTTCATCTTGGCCATTGCCATTTGGACGAGTTGTTTGGGCGTCTTCCAATTTGCGGATGATCCGTCGCAGGCGGATCCGACTCGTCCATCGTTGAATGTTGACGTATTTTTTCATCCCAAGTCTGCCAGGTGGAATTCTACACAGATCCAAGGCCGGTGTCCAAGAGATGTGATATGTCTGATACTTCAGCGTATGTGAATGTATGTGCTTTATTCTTATGTAGAATGAATGAGCTTTACTGTGGTTGGTGTACATTACAGTCTTTTAGATCTGTGAAAGTCTGTTGTTTGTTGATGTATGTTGGATTAGCTGCAGCAGGCATACGCAACACAGGGTTACTTGCTCGTCCAGAGATATGGATTCTTTCTTAGAGGCACGCTGTGGAGCATCATGGAATCCGATTCAAGGGATGTTGGTCAGTTTAGGAAAGAAAACATTGAAACAATTCACCAGTTTTGTCAAACTTTTCTGCACTTGTTTGCCGTGTTTGTTTTGGAAAAATGCCAGGGTAAATTGCAAGTTCCATTCTGCGTGAACGAGGCTTTCAACACTCAGCCGCGGAATGCCACGCTGCGGCTCATTGGTCGGAGCAGCACACCCAGGCCGAAAAACACAGCAGCTTGCGTGCTCCACGGAACTTGTTTTCGAAGAAAAAGAAGGTTTTTTGAATTGAACGACAGCGTCGATAAAAGCAGATTCAGACGAGTTGTTTCTTTGTGTTTTTGCGTTTTTTTCCCAACGCCTCGAGCTTCGCTTCTCCATGTTTCTTCGTTCAGGACGCCGTCCTGGTGGCGTTGGCTGCCCGGCACCGCCTCGGGTCCGACGCTGCGGCGCTGGACGCGGCGTTTGCTGCCGGGGCGCCGGCGTCCGGCGATGGACGGCGTGATGTTTCACGTGGCCTTGGATCTCAGCACGTCCGGGGCCCGAGGCAAGTTGGTGGCAAGTGAAAGTGACATAGAGTGCAATCAGTGCAATCAGTGCAATCTATAT
Source organism: Breviolum minutum Mf 1.05b.01 (assembly GCA_000507305.1). Lineage (NCBI taxonomy): Eukaryota > Dinophyceae > Suessiales > Symbiodiniaceae > Breviolum > Breviolum minutum. The sequence continues at coordinate 146,805 of DF239072.1, read as the reverse complement.
ATTAATATATTTTTTTTTTCGATCCAGATCAAGATGATATGCCAGTGACAAGACCCGAGGTTCATCTCAGGAGAAGGACAACTAGCATCCAGCCAGGAGGCCCCTTGCTGGGTGAGAGTCATTGAATACGTTGAATACGAATGTGGATGGAATGTGTTGAGCTGCAATTTTCCAACATGAATTCTGAGGCCGCCAAATTGGAATCCCACCTGGTCAGCAAGAATCCCTTGGAGATCGTAGTGTTAAGGACAACTCGATCTTGGATTTTTTTTGTGCATATTGTGAAGATAGTGTTGTTATTCTTTGTTATTGATGGTTTTAGCTTTGCCAATGTATGGATCTTAGCACGTTCAGTGATGTCCGGCAAGGAAAAAGGTGTCCTGGGCCAGGATCCTTAGCAACCTGAAGAGTCGAATGATTGGAATTGGAAAGATGAATATTTCAGTTTTGTCATCTTTGAAAGGCCAATTGGGAGGACGTTGCCACCAACATCAAGCAGCAACTTCGTGCCAAAGGCTTTCAAGGTGATGTGGAAGTGCGATTTGATGCGCAGGAGCTGAAACAGACATTGATCATCAATGTGTTCAGGATATGCGGACCTGAATTGTTAAATCAGATATGCAGACTTGTGCAAATATATGTGCAAGAAAATTCGTGCAAATGATGTTTTGCAATGATACAGATGGTCAACAACTCGACGACATGCACTTGAGACTGAATTGATAATGAGGAGGATCTGCGGATCTACAGGCCCAGACGGATGCTTTGGCGTCTTTATCATTGTGAACTTTGAACTTTGGAGATCGACATCAGCGAAATCCAAATCTTGAAATCGCAAAATCAAGGTGCAAAACAACACAAACAACGCAGGAACAATCGATGGCAAAACTTTGTCCGCGCACCCATTACCCACATGCTCTCGGTGTGGGCACCTGATGGCACCTGGGCACCTTCAAAGGATGGTATTTTTTTTTTCTGACACGAAAAGATGCCACGAAAATTTGAGGTGCTTTCAGGTTGTGGCCTTTTGCTTTGGCTTCCCTACCTCTACTGTCGCTCAGATGTTGTAACTTGGCAGAGATTTTTCGGTGCAGAAATGCCAGGAGCGTTTGGAGCGTTTGGACCGTTTGCGAAGGTCATCGTGGAGAGCCGTTTTGAGATTCATGTGGACATCCATCGGTTGGAGCCTCAACACTTCTCCGGGAGGTTTCACGAGTTTCACGAGTTTCAAAAATTTGCAAAAGTGCAAAGCCTTCACTGCAGATACTGGGAGATGCTTTCAGCAGGCGTTGTTTTTTTTTTTTTCGAAAAATCTTTCCGACCAAATCAACGCTTTGGAAAAACGGTTCGGCAACGGCGAAATCTCGGAGTGTTCCGATTTCCGATCCAACTCTTTGCAGGCCTTGATGCAGAAGAGGGATTCCGATCCACTTGAGTCCCGAGTCTCCGAGCGGAGATTCTTGAAATAAACGCCACGAGTGCGGAAAAGACGAAGTCAGCAGCGGAAAAAAAAAACAGCGGAAAAACTCGCAGAGAAAAACAGAAATTTTTCGATTTTTCATCACTTGCTCATAGATAAGAATACGACATTTCACTTAAAACATCTAATTTTCATCCGAGTTTTCTCTGTTTTTGCGCTGTTTTTTTCATCTCTTTGTTTTGCTGAAAACTTCTCGACCGATGTGCTTCGCTTTGAGCTTCGGACAGGACAATGCCAAGTACATCAGCAAACTCTTCCAGGACAAAGAAACTTCAACAAATTGAAGCTGAAAGTTGAAGCGAGATTTTTGTGTTTCGAAGATTTGATCGTTTTCGTGTTTTGGTGCATTGTGAAAAGTGAAGTAAGGAGCACTCAAAGAAGAAAGATGGCTACTTGAGCGCACCCAGCAGTTTTGCTAGGGAAAAGTAGTGAAGCAGTGGTACCGCTCCTGGTGCAACCTGTGGATTGCTCATGATGCCCTCATGTGCCAGGCAGAGATGAGTTTGTGACTATTCTTCAAAAGTATGAAGCTGAGTGGTGTGACACTTTGTGATTTCACAGCGTGGTCTCAGGGTCTCCTGTTTCTATGGTGTCACCTATGGTGTCACCAAGGTATCCTTGTTGCAAAGAAACACATTATCCCGATTTCTTCGAGCTCTTCGACCGAAATGAGGAGACACAAAAAGATCGAAATCGAATGATCAACTTCTAAAGACTTAAGTCAGGACCATTCCTGAGAAATAATTGATTTTAGATGCGAAATGATTTGCAAATGAAGATTGATCAATCGGTATCAAGTTCTTTTTTTGTTATTTCTCAAATAGATTTTCATAGAATTTCAATCTCTCACGGTCTCACGTTTATATATTATATTGTTACATGTATCCAAGGTCGACCTCTTCATCTCGCGATTTTGTTTTCAAGAATCCTTTTGCGAGCCGATTCCGAAGGACGGTTTTTTGAGCGAGTCCGACTTTCTGGGTGGCATGCTGGCAGTGAGTTGCAAACTCGGAGAGTCAGTTGGGTTGAACCTCATTGAACCATTGAACCTGGAAATCGTGACACGATATGAGATGCAATCATTTAAAGGTTGAGAGGTGGAAGATTGCAACACACCAGTTTCATGTTGTGGTAAAATGGGATTCCAAGTGTCATGCTCAAGGGATTGAAAGGTACGTGCCCAGCAATGTAGAAAAATTGCTCGTTCAAGACACACAACTCAGCAAAACCCATGGCCAAAAGCAAGTTTTTGAAGTAGGTATTCACAGTGGCAAGTATGGCAAGTATGGCGAGTATAAGCAACAAGTCAATGTCAGAAAATGATGCATCATTAAAGTGTGACACGCTTCCAGAAAAGCACCAGCATCGCGATTAAGATTTAGATATCTTGCCAGCTGGAGAGACATTCCCCAGCCAAGTCAAGCTTGCAAAGACGCATAACTCGGGACTCTAAAAGACCGTTCTTCAGATCCGCGCGTTGGCTGTGTGCCGTGCCCGTGCGATGTTTGGCCGGAAGGGCAAAGGCAAAGGCAAAGCGCCGCCTGCTCCAAAGTCGAGCAGTTGGGCCATCCAAGGAGGTGCTGCGGAGAAAATCATCGTCTCGGAGCCGCCCAACAAGCGCCGCAAAGGTTGGGGCTCTTGGAAGTTGTGAATCGTTTTGTGAACTTCAAGAGACGTTGCAAAACTGAACTTTTGAATTTTGTGATTTTGGAAGGCGATGGAAAAGACAAGGATGGAAAGGATGGCAAGAATGGTAAGGCTGATGGCAATGGAAAGGCCCTTTGCGATGCAAAAGGCAACGGCAAAGTGGACAACGAGTTGCAACAGAACCAGGCAACAGATGAACAGATCGAAGGCATTTGTGATTTGTTGAGATCCAACAAAGTTGACCAAGCGCTTCAGTTCATGCAGAAGGACATCTTGGGGGAAGTTTCGTAGAGTCGCTTTTTCGGATTGCTGTGGGAAATTTTTGACACAAAAAAACCTACGACACGGATAGGAGTTGGGCGATGTGTCCAAAGCCAACTCCATCTCCGTGAAGCAGTTGGGCCAGTTGGTGAATGCCGTAGGTCTACGTACACCGCAGGAGTTAGCCTTGAAATTTTTGGACGCCGTGGATGCCTTGGGTTTACCCAAGTTCCCCAGCTATGGCGTCACCTGACGAATTTACAGTGATTTTTTTTTAAAGATTCCCCAAGTTCTCCCGATTCTCATCTCCGATACCTCCAAACCTGTGTTGAATTAGGTAATGTTGAATCTAGTGGCAGTGTTTCACATGTTTTTTAGCATGTTGATGTGTGGAGAGAGAGAGAGAGAGAGAGAAACCATCTTCGGATTTCGAGGCACATACTTACTTCAGCCGTTATGCTCGATGGGCTTTGAGAGAATTCCTCTCTGAAGCGGAATCCGCTGTGGAGCAGGTCGGGGAAATTGAAAATTGAAAGAATGACGGATTTCGTGAAGTTTCAAAATGACGGAAATTTTCGGGATTTCCAAAAACAGTCGAACAGTTTAGACTGTCGAGCTGACTCTGTCGTGAACTGGGCTGAGGCAAGGGCGACACCAGCCCATGTTCTGGAGAAGACTGGGGTTTGTATTCCCATGATGGAGGTGCACATTCTTGATTTTAAAAGGAAACAGATTTTGCGCTTTACTTGAATTGGAGTATTACTTAAAAGTATCTCTAAATGTCAGGTTTTTGAAAAAAAAGGGTAACACTGTCGAGTGTGGTGGTTTTTACGGCCTTTGCCCGTTTCAATGAGGCGGCTCCATCGGAGAAAGGTCCTAACTTTGTGATGTTGAGCCCCTCCGTGGGTTTGTTGCCTGCGGGACATGGCTTCCAACGTGGCGATTGGTTACTGGTGACCTTTCCACCCACGGGAACACCTGGGATCAGCGTCACCAGCCGCGGCGATGTGTCGGTCGAGGCGGAGGTGGTGACCATCACATCTCCTCCAGGACAAGGAATCCTGGTGCGGATGGTTGGCGAGCTGGGGAAGAATGCAGGCCCCGACTCGAAAGGATACAAACGAAAAACCACGTTTTATTTTGCTGCTAAATATTCATGAAATCAAATGAATCAACTCACGAATTGTTCATTGCAGTTGGATCATTTTCAAAATCTTTCGATTTTTCAAGAAGACACTTGTGTTTGCACTGTGTTTTCTGCATGCATTCGCCGCCAGGGGAGAAGTTCAACAAAAAAACGTGTCGCGTGGATCGGGTGGCGAACCATGTGACTTTGGGTCGTCAGCTGAATGCGCTGGTCACTTGGCATACTTGGCGACTTGCTGAGCTCTGCTGAGACTCTGCTGCCTTGCTCCCATGGGTTCCCGCGTTTGCCTTGAGGTTTTGCTGTGCAGTCCTGTGCCCAAAGACGATGAAGAAAAAGGCAAAAAAGGGAAGAAAGGCAAAGGTAAAGGGAAGGAAGAGAAGAGACCCAGTACTCCAATATGGTTGAAGGACTGATTTTTTTTTGAATCTGTGTTCAACTTCCTTTATGACTCAGTACTGAAAGACCTGAAAGACCTGTGTTCAAGGGCTTCTTTCATGAGCGCTTGATTTGGAGGATGTGCTGCTGGCTGTGGACAACAACTTAAGTGGGATCGAGCCCGGTTTGGCAGCTGTGGAATTTCAAGGTGCTGGAATTTCTCACCACTCGCCCTTGGTCAAGGAACATCAAAGTCACATGCTGTCAGTGTGATGAGCTGTGATGATTGGCTGTTATGATGAAAGACACAGTGAAAGACTCTGAAAGACCCTTTAGAAAACTCCGTGTTGACATTTTCAACTTTTTGTTTCCTTTGCTTGTGCCTTCCTGAGTTCCGGTAGCTTCCTATCTTAACACGGCGAGCTGCGAGGAATGCAACGAGTCACAGAGCAAAGCCCTACTGGCAGCTGGCTGCAGGCATTCGTCATGCTGCATGCTTGTGTTTAGCATCGGAAACAATGAAATGGGTCAAGGTTTTAAGATGTTGCAAAATGTTTTAGCGTTCCTTTTTTGACCTTCAAAAAGACCAATTTTCAACAACACATTCTTTTTCTGTCGAGGCGTTTGTCCTTGATTCAGGGGCCACCCGGTGCGGGGAAAACCACCACGGCCTTGCTGTTGGTTCGTGGCTGGACGGCCGCCCGGCGTGGCCCCGTGCTTTGCTGCGCCGACTCCAACATTGCAGCCTCTCGACCTGGTCCAAGAGATCTCGAAGTTTTCTCAAAGCTCTCAGAAATTCACCAAGAAATTCTGAGATTTTTTGTATTTTTTTGTTTGAGGTCGACAATCTCACAGCGGGCTGCGTGAAGGCAGGATTGAAGGTCGTCCGCATTGGTCGCCCTGAAGCCACGCGTTTTGACCTCGAGAAGTACAATTTGCTGGAGATGGTCAAGGACGGATTTCTTCATTTTTGAAGACAGAACAAATTGAATGAGTGCATAAAACTTTCTGTAAATTTCTGTTCTTAGAGGATGTTCAGCTTCGCTAACTTGCAGGATGCCAAGGCGGCCGATCACAATGACGACAAGGGCCATCTAGCACACCAACGTGCTATTTTGGAGGAAGCTGAGGTGGTTTGTAGCACCTGTGCCGGTGCAGACCATCCAGTTTTGCAGGGCAAGGATTTTGGATGTGTTCTCATTGATGAGGCAGGACAGACTACAGAACTGGCCGTGTTGGTACCTTTGATGAAGATGAGAAAAGATGGAGTGGCGACCTTGGTGGGTGATCATCGTCAGCTTCCTCCTACCATTAGCAATGTGGAGGTGGATGTGGAAGGCTTAGGCACCTCGTTATTTGAGCGCTTGTCCTCACATGGGGTGGAACCCTTCATGCTGGACATCCAGTATCGCATCCCGGCTCTCAACATTTTGTTGGCCAGGACAGATTTTGTATGATTGTCTCTTTTTTTTGGTAAAGTGATTGTCATTTATGAGAGAATCAACCCCAAATTCCAAGTTTTTTTTAAAAGAATACTTTTGGTTTGTGAGATAAGATGACAGATGATTAGACAGATTCCATTGTGCAAAAAACATTTTCAGAAACAGGTATGCACCCGGCCATCGCATCCTATCCTTCTGTGGCCAGCTACGGCGGTCGACTGCGCAGTGGTATCAGTGGCCGTCAGCGCCGTGCACCGCAGGGCATTGCTTGGCCCATCCCCGAAGCACCGGTGACGTTTCTGCCGGTGGAAGGCCAGATTTTTTGCGAAACTAAAGGTATCCAAAGGTCTTGTTTTGTTGTTTTTTGGCATGTTGAAGAAATCTCAAAACATCTCAGATTTTTTTTTTGGAAACTTCATGAATTTTCATTGAGTTTCATTGCTTGTTCACTCTCAGTCGTTACAGGCAAGGAGTCTTCTGAAGGCACCTCGTGGCTCAATGAGACAGAGGTGGATGCTTTGGAGGCGAATAGAATCAAAAAAAAGTTCTGAAAAAGTACTTTCCTCCAAGATTCTGTACCGTTCTGTGTTCTGTGTTCTCTTTCATTTTTCTTAAAATGTTTTTTTTTCCGCTAACGTTGTTTGAATTTAGGTTGCGCTTGAAACCCTTTTTTTCTTCCGAAATTGATTCATCATCCCAATCTTCGGACGATTGAACCGAGGTGTAAAATGGTGTAAATGTGTAAATCCTTAACGGATGTGTTAAATCAATTGCAATCAATGGTTCGTTGTCGTGTTTCGCGTGTTTCGTGTCAGAAAAGGCCTTGTTGCAAAGTGCTTTAGCCTGGAACGACATTTCTCCCAGCGAGATCGGTGTCATCACGCCCTACGCCGCCCAAGCACGGCTCATCCGCCGGCGTTTAGGCTGCCCGGCACCGGGGAAACGAGCACCGGAAGGGGCTGTGGGAGTGGCCTTGGTGGAGGTGAGTAGCGTGGATGGTTTCCAAGGACGTGAGAAGGAGCTTGGCTTAAAAAGATGGCTAAGATGGGCTTTTGAGATTTGTGGAGAATTTTGCTTGGATTTTGTGGGCTGGCCCAAGACCAGTACAAGATCACTATACTCAGGATCTATCCAAAATTAGTTGTTCACAAATATCATTTCATTTCTTGTGAAACTCAACCGATTTTTCAAGCTTGATTTGGACAGAAACAGTAAAGGATTTGATTCTGGTTTCTACGGTGCGCGCCAATACGACGGGGAAAGTGGGTTTCTTGGGAGATCCTCGGCGCTTGAATGTCACCATCACCCGCTCACGGCGTGGCTTGGTGGTGGTGGGCCATTTCGACACCTTGGCGTCGGATGAGTTTACGTGGCGGCCATGGTTGTCATGGGCACAGGAGAAGTGTTTCCAACCGATTGGGGGAGAAACATCTGAACTGAATAAACATTTGAAGAAATGAGAAGTGAAAGTTCAAGACATTTCTGATATTTTAAGGTGAAAATGGATGCAGAGAATGTTGGCAATAAGGATGCGAATGAAGAGACCTTGGTATTTTAAGCAACTTCCATCTTTGAAGGATGAAACTGGAGAGTGGAGGTGCTGCCAAAATCAGCATAAGACCTCCATCCACCTGATCCCAGGAGCGTGGCCTCGTGGCTGGCTGTGAAGCGACCAACTTGGAAGCTCACCAAGCATTGAAACAGTCGCTTTAGCGGCATTTGTCAAATGTCTTGGACCTGCATGGAACTGCACAAATTGCACTTTTTTTTGATTTCATTGATTTAATTGGTTCAAGTGATTTGCTGTTTGAGCATAGTCTTTAAACAGATCATTCATCATGCAGCAGCATTCATTGTTCCATATCATTCCTTAGGTTCATAGGAATCCACTTGGTTTCCACTACGAAGTACTGATGGTATTGATTCCTATATTCGATTGCTGTATTTCATGTCAGCCGCTTGCTGGCTAGGTTGGAATTGCTGTCAGAGGAGCAACTCTTAAGAGCTTTGGATGCGACCTACTCCACCGAGAAATCCACCAGCTGATCAGAGTCAAAAAAAAAAGGGTCCCAAAGCAGCGCCGCGAAGTTGGCTGGTTGATTTTGATGTGGGGGACGTTGATGTTTGCCGGAAGTCCGTCAGATGTCCGTGTTGTGAGGTCCCTTGACACCGCACAAGCTGGAGTCGCCATCTGGACAATTGAGGACTCTGAAAGCGATCATAGTCATGACAGTTCATTCCGTCACGCGTTTTTGGGAGGGTTTGCACTGGAGGTAGGAAATTGAATGCGTTTTCCAAGACAGTCGCACGGAATTCACACCATCGAGATCTTTTGAATTCACTGCGTTGCAGGATGCAGTTCATCTTTTTGTACTACGATCAGAATCGAAATGGTCGTTTGGAGGTCGAAGAGGCTGGATACACCAGGTGAAGTGCAGTGTTTTCAGGGATCAGGGGGCGCATTTTAGTGCTGTTTGTATAGAGATGCAATGAGATGCATGTGTACCTGTACAAGCTACCTCCACATGTTTTCCAGGTGTTCCCTGATGTTTCGTTGGAGGTAGCCACAATGTTGGAACATTTGCAACAGCTCTACAACGATGCTGAAAGTAATGCCATGGTCAAGATCTCAACCTCGACACCTCGACACCTCGACACGACCTTTTTGGACGAACAAAAATGGCCAAGCTGAGCAGCTGAGGTGAATGCAAAGGTTAGCTTCTCAGACTTTGACAGGTTTTTCTTCAAAATAAGGCTTCCCAGTCTAAGTTGACAATATAAAAAGATGACATCCACCATGTAAATCATCAATGCAATGATTTCTTTGAGAAGTCGTTGTTTTGGGTTTTGCTGAGGCTTTGGTGTCGTTGTACCCTGGAGCTTTTGGCTTTGCCGCGTTCTACGATGCTGCGCAACAACGGATGCTCAAGGATACCTCGCCTTTGCTGAGAACGCAGCAGGACGTAAGATTCGTGACAATTGTGACAAGAAAGTGCTAGTTGTTAGTAGATGTCGGCCCTTGATTTACTTTCTTGCAGTTTGTTGCGTCATTTGTTTATCCTCTTTGTCATATTGGTGAAGCACGGTGAAAGTTGACAGCTTTGTGAGGATCTCCTTGAAGCCGTGCGGCGGGGGTTGGGAGCCCAAGGTCAAAAAAAAACATGAAATGTCAAGAAATGAATCAGATTTTGACCCTGACATCTGCATACATCAGAGTTTGAATATGAGATTCTTGACCAAGGAATGATCAGAACGATGCTGGCAGGGATTCTCAAATCTGGAGTTCGAAGGTAGAAATTTCAGCAATGCCCAAACAGCAGGCACTTGGATATTCACTATTTGATGATGTTTGATGATATTTGAATCCAGATACTTGGACGATCTTGGACACTTGTTCAACAAGCCATCAGTGAGGTTTGCGCTTAGCATCGAAGGTTTCCAAGTGCAGGACTTATCCTTGTGGACAGAAGAAATGCAGGAGCAACGGTTGTTTTTGTTCCAGCAATCAATGAGACGTGTTGTTTTTCTTTGAGGGAAGATCCTTTAGCTTCGTTGGCAGGCAGATTTGGCGGGGGGATCTGACGCTTCTTTTGGGATTTCCTTGGGAGCTGAAAAAAACCTGGGAGGTCCAATGAAAACAAGACCTCCGGAGGTGTCTGGTTTGGAGCTTGGTCAGCTTGGTGCCAGGATCATTGGTAGTTGGTACGCCGTGTAGCCATGTGTCAGCTGAGGTAACTACACAGGGTTTCGGAACTCAGATCGTCGATCAATTTGGGGAATTTCTGGAATGGGAATGTCGGGGAATGGATCATGTTTTTTTTTCTGTCTTCGTTTGAGGCTTCCGGCCCATCCCTCTCTGCCTTCTGCAGCATTATCCAGGTGCAAATAATGTAATCAATAGAAATAACAGAACTTAGAACTTGTTTTTCTTTTGGAAGAAAGATGTAAACATGAAGAAAATTGACGAGGCCTGTGTCCCGGTCACGTTCAGAGACGGGGAACTCAGTCTGTGTGACACCAGTCCGAGAACCTTCCTTTGCACCAGGGATTTGAGATTTCTCGGCTCTCAGGCGACGAGATCAAGGCCGCGAAGGGTTTGTTGATCTGTTTTTGGAAAAGCTCGACGGTGCATCCGAAAGATGTCATCGTCATCCGTATTTTTTTTCCATTTTTTTCCCATTTCTGAAATTGTTTTTTTTTGATTCCGAAAAGATGCCCCTACGCAGTGCATAAGTCTTTATTTGCCATCCTTACCTCCCCCGCTTCAAGAAAACAGCGCAAGGTGCGGTGCAGGTGGTCTGCTCGGTACAAATGAGAGGGGATCATTGAGATCATTGGGATCATTGGGACTATCTGGGATGGGTCCCGAGGCAATAGCCTTGCACATCGTGAGGACGTTGGCAGATATGTCGAGAGCTTCAGCACCAAAGGAGACAACGGCCGTTGTTGGTTGTGGTTGGAATTCTCCCAAGGTCAGTGGAGGCAGCCATGGATTGGAGGTCCTCAATGAGTTTTTGAATCATTGTTGCATACTACATGACTACATTGCTTGGGTTTTTTAGGGTTTGACCCGTGGATCAAGACATGGACCCATATTGTGAGATACAACTTCGTCAGGTACAATCTCAACCTGGTTTCTGCCAGGGAATTGGTCATGTTGTGTAGGGCCTCTCAGCTCTCTCCAAAAATGCTTGGATTTCACTATTTCACCACCATCCACGTTGGAAGCCAAGCCAATCTCTGCCAGGTGATGCGGTGGTTGATCTCCTTAGACAAGAAGATTCCTTGGTGGAGGCCGTACTCGGATGTTTTTTTTTTGGGGGTCTTTTTTGGCAACTCGTTGATTGTTGTTTTTGGATTTTTTTCGCAGGTCGCTCTTCCCTGTCGGGTTTATGGAGATATCCATGGGTCCCTTTTGGCTGCAAGGGAATCAAAGTATTTGTTGAAACAAGTTGGACTTTGAAGAACTATTTCAGAAATTTGGATTTGGATTTCATTTGTTCACCGACTGTCAAAAATGGGCTTGACCGCAGTGGTTTACCAGGTAAACCAGGTCGGGCCTCGGGTGAACAAGGTGAACATGAATGATATAAAATGATATAAATATAAATCATAATACAATCCCCCTGCCAACTTCCTCTAAAGGTAGAAAAAACATTTTGAGACACGAGTTTGCCTTTGAGAGCTTGAATCGCACGGGTTGCGGCGAGCTGTGAAGATTTTTTCCCCCAGGATTTTATAGTTTGAAATTTCACAAGTGAATGCACAGGATGAAATGCAGATATTTTTTGGTCAAACAATATTTCGACACCACCAACCTTTGAGGCAACTATTGGATCTCTTGGAATTCTTTAATGCTTTCAGTTGGCCCGCAGGGAAACTCAGGGAAGCTTTTTGTGTTTTTTTTCAATTTCTCCATTGAGCCATACCGAGGACAAACGTCGTGGAGATATATTTTCAATGAATTATGTTGGGAGCTCAAAAACAATGAAAACACCACAGATCTGGGCATTGGAAACCCACAAGGATCCACATCCCTTATAGGGTCGATAGGGTCGATAGACCATTGGTCTAAGGTCTTCTTGGGAGATTTCGTCGACCGAGGAGCCTATTCGTATCTTGGCATTGAGAAACTGGTCCGGTTTTTTTCGGATTCCAGCGAGCTTAAACACCGAACTGAGGTGTGATGTGGTCTCCTTACTCTTTGCCTTGAAGGTCTTGTATCCTTCCAAGATCTTCTTAGTCCGAGGAAATCATGAGGCATGGCGATGCTCAGAGTTGCAAATTGCACACCACTTTTTTTCCCTCTCCATTGATTCCATTGTCAAGCCTGGATTGGTTGACAGGATCGTTTGATGAACGTGAATTATGGCTTCCATGCGGATTGTGCAAGGTGGGCATCGATCATGTGACTGATGTCAACCATGTCCCCTCTGCAGAGTGTGACAAACTGCTCTGACTTCTTGTGAGGAAGTTTGGTCGAGATGGAGATGATATGTGGGAACGCACCTGTCTCAATTGTTGATGTAATCAAGCACTGGAAGCTGCAAGCCGTTGCAGCTGTGCTGGATCAATTTTGGAAAATTTCAGGTGTGAATGACGTGTTTGAATTTCTCCCCATCTCTGCTCTAGTTGGAGGACAACAAGTTTTGATATATTGCTTCTATTGATGAAATGATTCCATTGGAGGTTTCGAATTATTTGACACTTGAGTATTTCTTTCTGTTTGCCAAGCTGAGCGTTGTTTTGTTGCATTCTTGTCAAATTTTTGTTGCTTGGACTGATTTGACTTTGCTTGGCATTCAAAACAAGGAGAAATTCTTTGCATCCATGGCGGCATCGGCGATTCCATCAACTCCTTAGATGACCTGCGAGGGATTCCAAAACCCATCCAGGTGTGGGGTAGTGACGGGTAGTGACGGGTCGTGGAATGTATAGAATTGCTGTATAGAAGTCAAGTACGTGTTTCTAGATTAACTTTGGATTTGAAAGTTGAGTATGTTTTGCATCAGGTGGCCTGCGAAATCAATGAGAGGACTGATCTTAGTGGCTTGGAATGGTGTGTGTTTTTTTTTAATTTGGGAACAGATCGTGGGCATGGCGAGATGGCCAGGACTACTCGACAAGATCGTATGGTGCTGGATGCCTTGTGGTCGGATCCTACTGAAAGCGATGAGGTTCTGGGTGTCCACGTCAGGAACTCAGTGTCAGAAGTCTTGGGAATCCAAGATGTGGTCAGTCAATGTCAGTCAGGTGTCTCCTCGTGGGAAGAATACATGCCGTTTTGGACCTGACAGAGTGAAGGTGGGAAACGTTTCGAGGAAAAAAAGGTACAGTATAGTAAATGTGTACCTGTATGCACTGTATCTGGCTTGATACTAGTGGCACCAGCTTCTTGCAGGAATTCAACAAGAGAAACTCTCTGAAACTCATCATCCGTGCTCACGAATGTGCCGGATGCTCAGATGTGGCCAGCATATTGAGGATGAAGTCTAGCCACGCCACCTGGACCTTTCTCCCAAAAGTTATTTAGGAGGAAACATCCAGTAAAAATCCTCCTCACTCGGGTTGGTGACTGGATGATTCTTGAAATTCAAAGATTCACTCCAGATTCAGTCCAAAAAATCTTGAAATATGCTTTGCGAGTTGAGGTTCAACATGGTTATGAGTACTTTGCGGCTGGCCAGCTACTGACAGTTTTTTCGGTTAGGATCCCAGCAATGCAAATCTGATGGACAAATCGAAATCGTCAGTGGATTGAGGCGACCAACTATTGTAACCAGCATGACAACGATGGTGCTATGATTGTTTTGGTGAAGGCTCGAAAAAGAAACACCTGAGCCCCTCATGACACGTCTGACACGTCAGCACCTCTCGGTGTTGCACCACAAATTCGGTGCGCAGGATGAACGCACCGGAGATTTGGTTGAGCATGCCCAAGTCATCCGGAGTGGCAACGCGCGGCGTCCCGGAAAAACTCCCGGCCACCAAGCACCGTAGACACTGCCCTTTGGCCCAGGTGGATACATCCTATGGCTGGAATGACCAGCAATTCCGTGCGTTGGATCTTGGTTTGTTTGCTTCCTGTTGCTCTGTCTTGTTTGTTTGTACTACTGTAATGCCTTTGTTATATACTTCTACTGTTATCAAAAAATGGTCTTTCCATCAAAAGAAAGGTAAAATTCCCTTAAAATCAGCCTGAGGCCTTCACCTATGAGACGGACGAGTGGCTATTGACGAAACTGTCAAATTCAGCTGAATTTGTACAAATGCTTTGGCCCGTGTTTTTTGGCCAACCAATTCGCAGTCGTATCACTTGTGATACGATGTGGTAATGCTCGAGCTCAAAGAGAATTGCGCAGGTGTTGTCTCTATCTTTATGCTTTAAGTAAAATGTCAGTATTTCAAATGTTCTAAAATCATTTTGTAAATCATTCCAAACTTCATGAAAAGCATGAAACGCATGAAAGCCTGTGGCGAAGTCTCAATTCTTGCTGCAAACGTTTGAGCACCAAGCTTCTTTTTTTTCTAGGAACCGTTTTGTTTGGTTGGCATTAGATGAGCTTCAATGAAGATCGATGAGCTATGCCCTCCCAGGGATTCTCGGCTTAGACTGTGCGATCTTAACTAATCTGAACCGTGTGAAGTCAACCAAGTTGGATCCGTTGGATGCACCAAGGATCATCCTGTTGCTGGCTTTTGTCGCCATTGCTGTGGGTTTTCTGGCAACTGGGACTTGAAAGTCCAGCAGATCAAATTGAAAATTCAATAATTTGTTTTAATTTTTGTCATTTCTTGAAACAAAAACATTTGAATCTAAATCTCCTCCTTCAGTGATTCTCTAAATTTGGACCAAGGCGGCGCCAGCCATTTGGAAGCTTCGTCGACTTTACAATCCTGAGGCCACGTTAGCAACACCTGCGGATCTGTGGCTGTGTGCCTTGACGCGTGGGGAAGCTCAAGTCGCTGCATCCGATTGGAATGAAATCTTATGTGTCCTGAATGCTCTATACTTGAGATTTGCCAAAAAAAACACGAGAAAAGATGGTCTTAAATGTCTCTCAGTTTTTCTTCTTACACTGTTTTGGTGAGACATGACATGCTTCATCAAAACGTGATGTTTCGTTTCAACTTTTTTTGCTATTTCTGGATGAATCTGTCATCAAAAGGATCCCTGAAAAATGTCCCACATATGACATGCCCGATGACATGCTTCCCATACTTGGCTGGTGGTTCGACATGTTCGACACGTAAGGTTGTCCGTGCCTCACTTTGATCTTTGGTATTCTTCTCCCATGCACTTTTGGACTTTTTGGTGCTGCTGCTTCAGGCAAAACGCAAAACCACGGGCAAAAAACTGGAAAAACGCGTGGGAAAACCCGATGGAAACACGTTTGACACCTCGATTTGTCGGAACGTTGCAGCAGGTTTTTCGGTGAACGTCTCTTGGCCCCAGATTGTGTTTCAAGGGTAGTTGGAACCACGGATTTTTGCAAGTTTTGGAACCGGGATGGCTTGAGGTGAATTTGGACTTTGCTGAATATTTGGAAGCAGAGTTGGAGGACGGCAATCGTGATACCGTGCTGCTTATGGAAATGTCAATCTGAATGTACTGGCAGGTACAATATTTGTTGAACGTGGCCACCGAAGCCTCCCTGGAGCAAGTGTCACTTGAAGCAAAGTGCTGAGTGAAAACCGTGGAGTTTCACTTTTTGCCTCTATTTGAGGCGAAAACCTTTCGACACAAATCTCGAAGAAACATTCAACGTGTGATTCTCAGGGATTTTTATGTTGTTTTTTGTGCTTTGGTGAAGCCTGACGTTTTTGTTGTAAGTCTGACCTCTTCACATGCTGAACTGCCAGGGTTGGTCTGTTGAGCGCTACAACAGGCCTTCTGTGACTTTGTGCCTTTTGGTGGATTCGAATCTTGGGAAGTTGAAAATCACAGGTTCAGTGCAAACTCCGCGGTGGAATCCAATGATGCTTCCGTGACTCTGCTGCTATGGATGAAGCTACGGGTCATTGACTCCAAAAATCATAGACCCCAAAGAAGGAAGATTTGATGACACGCAAAGGAGCCATGTTCCAACAAACTTCACTGATACCATATCTCCTAGAAAGAATGTAAATCATCATGATTCCATTTGCCTAGGCACCTGCGCGAGGTTTGCAGTATGAGAGACTTGGAAGTGAAACCGGTGAACACGATGTTTACATATGTGTTTGTTCAATTTTGTTCATAGTTTCTACACATGTGCAAAATTCATAAAGCCGATAATATTTTGTTAGAACTGCGAAGCTGCAGTGATTGCAGTGTGGCAATCTGTAGACATGAGCCACCAAGGGGCGTTCCTTTAGCATCTTGATTAGCATTAAGCGATGAAATTCCTTTGTCAGAGTGCTGTTTTCTCGGCGTCAAAATTCACCACTGACCTGAGATTTATCGACTTTGGAAATTGGAGATTTTCTATGAAGCCGTGGATCCTGAGAAAGGCAGAGTTTGGGATCTGAGACTCCAAGTTGAGACAATTGGATGTCTTCTATGAGCCTTTTTGGGAGGCATTTTCACTGAAGAGGCCCTAATGGAAATCAGAGATTTTGAGCACAATTTGGTTTGGAACTCAGCACAGAAAGGCATAAAGCAATAGATTTTTTTATGATTTTTCTACAATTCTCCCATCTACATGTGAGGTCTCCTTCCCGGAATACTCCAAGTTCTGCCGAAGGCACTGGGAGAAAAGCATTGGGAAAGATGACGAGATGCATCGTATGGAATTGAGGTTCAAATCCTATGGCGGCTTGCCCTGTGATGTTCCTAGTTCTGTACCTCGTCTCAAGACATTCGGATTTCTGTTTGACTGGAATTCGCGACGTCACACGACGTTAGGTAAAGAACATCTTCTTCACGATGCTTCTTGGCAGACACGAGACAGACACAGCCACCCAACTCCGCAGCTACGCTGCGCTTTCAGTGTACATGCTCTTGCTGAGGCCGAACGCCAGTAGTGGATCCACAATGGATTTGGTCTATGATGGTTCCGGAAATTTAGCCAACATCGATCCTTGGCGATCAAAAAAAACTCCATGAATTCCGTGTACAGAACAAAAAATCGTTTTCTTTGCTCGTTGTAGACCGACAACAACCAACAACCAACAAGCAACAACCAAGAACAAAACCACTGAATATTTTTGCATATTCTATACGCTTATCACTGTTTATCATTGCTTATCATTGTTGAAGTACATTTTGCATCGGTTTTCAACTTTCGGATCAGGAGCTGGCTCTCCAAGAACTGGCACGCGAAGAAGTGCGGCTGGAAACTCAAAGTTGCAGTTTCCAGCATCAAAAAGTTTGAAGACTGGGAAACTTTTCCAAAATTGGAAACCTTCCGAGGTTTTTTTTGCCATTTTCCATGCATTTTCAAAGGTGGTGGACAGATAGCGACTTCAACGGTAAGAACCTGAAGAGCAGGCGCAAAACTGGGAGGCTGGGAGGTTGGCTCAATCTGGGTGTCGTTGGTTTTGCGCTCAGGTATACGAGGTCGACATTCCATGGTGGCGCCTTTTCTGAAGTTGGTTTCCAGTTAAAAGTTTGAAATAACTTTTTGATTTGAATCTTTTTAAAAAATCGTTTGTTTTTTTTCCCCTTGTTTCTCATGTCACCTTTGAGTCAGATCCCGATGTCATGGATGGGATAAACCATGATAAACCTGGAAGGTGCACCTCTGCTGGGATACACAAACTGGGCTGACCGTAATGCAGAGCAGGAGGCAAAGCCAGTTTGGTTGGCAACCTTGAGCAACTCAGTATGATGCCCACATGTTCCAAATGTTTCGATCCAAAGAGTTTTCTGAAATGTTTCAATTTTCAGGCGAAGATCTATGATTTCTTAGGCTCCTTGCTTTATTTTATATACTTGGCAAGTGGTGAAACAGTGACATGTTCCAAATGTCGAAATCCACGGGGAAGTTTTTCGTCGGCGAACTCCGATTTCAGGTTTGCTCTTCAAGGACTATTTGCGTAGAGCAGATGTGCCTGAAACGGATCCCATTCGTTTGCCCTACAAACATATTTATGTCACATGGTATGAGAAGAGGCGGGGCGAAGCAGCGAAGGAAACAGTATGCAAAAGTGGCAACAAGAGATACCCACGGGTTCGATCCAATTGGCATTTGGAAATTGCTTCGATCCAATGGTGTTTTTTTGTTGTTGCCTCCAGTCACTGGATATTGCTGGTTTCTGTCAGGATGCAGAACTATGAGATGCTCAGCTGTGTGATTTTGTTGCGGTGAATCAGCCAGTGATCAAATTGGAAGTCCATATGTAGGATAGCAGGGACAAGAGATGCAGATGTTACATCGTGCTTTCGAATGCCTTTGAGAGGTTCTAATGAAACTGTTGTGAAACATGTGATACCAACTTCTCTACAACTTTGCTCAGGATTCTTCACTATTTGTGGCTTGATATGCTTTTCGCCTTTGGGACTTTGGCCACCGTCCACCTCTAAGAATCTGGCAACGTTGCTCCCTGCATTTTGTATGCCGTCAATGTGCCCAGGTGACTTCTATGGTGTTGATGAGGCATTTTTGGCCTTTAGTCTGCATGCGGCGTCCGGTGTGATCAAGTCCTGTGTTTCCTGTGTCTCCTGGGTCGCCCGTTGCAGACTTAAGAATATCTTCATTACCTTCTTTGCAGCAGTAGGCGTGGTGCTGTGGTTCACATGAATTGGTTGGGAACTTGCGGTCAGTACGGATTTTTTTTTTCAGGCGTGCTTTTGGCCTTCGTAGCTAGCTACTATTTTCATTTTGTGATTGCTGGCTCTGTCCTCAGCACTGTGCAGTTAGTACGATGTGATTTCTCTATCTTTCTTCGTGAATTTTGAGGTTTCACATCTTTGAGCCTTCTGGACTTTGTGTCCTTCTTCGTGATCATGGGTGCGAAGATGTTTTAAAAAAACACATTCAAAGACATTCAAAGACCATAAGCTGAGTGATTTTTGTTAGAATCCAAGTGAATGAAATTCAGATTTCTAGCCATGAAGGTATTGCGGCAGATGACGTATTCCTAATGTACAATGCATATCAATTGGCAGTTGGAGTCCGGAGCCTCAGAAAATATCCACAGGATTTCTTTTTGTCTTCGGAAACCACCTTAAAAACTATCAAGACTTGCAAGATTTCTCTAAAAAACGAATTATTTTGGAAGGTCGATCCGAAAGTGAAGATGATAATTGCCTTCAAGGAGGCTTCCTCAGCTATGCTGGTGACGCAGCTCGGCGAGGAAATGGCACCGAACACTAGCAAAAAAAAACGAAAAAACGCCGAAAAAAACGAGGTCTGTGACAACGTGCGGTTCCTTCTGTGCGAATTGCTTCTCTGTGATCAAGGTGGTAAGGACATTTGATGACATTTGATAACTCTTTTCACTCTTTTGGGATCTCTTTTGTATTCTTTTGTTGACTTGGTGCAAGATAAGATGCTTTGCAATGATTTTCATGCATCTTGAAGTGGTGGATCAATGAACGTCAAGGAGTTTTGGTTTCTTCATGGCTGCGGTGGTGGCTTGGAATTTCATCAACGTCGGATGCTAAGGTCAGCAGTCCCACGTGCGTTTCACGAAACGTGACGATGCTGAGGTACTCACCATCTTTCCATCCGCGATTTTGGTGAACGAGCTCTACATCCTTCCATACAGTCCTTGCAAACAGAGATCCAAAGGAGAAAAACCTGAAGCTGTCATTGATACGTCTTATTACTCTGTACATGTTTTTTCACGTATACAACTACATTTTATTGCATATATTGTCACATATACTATTAAATTATATACATACTAATTACTATATACACGAGCAACTGCATTTATTTGCTGTGATGAACAGATGATGTGGCCGATGGCAGGGTTTGAGGAATCGTTGGTTTCACCTGCAAAACGAGATCAAGACGAGATGGGGGGACTCCAAAAACGAGCGACTTTCCAAAATTGGAAAACGCGACCAAACATGGTGGAAAAGTCCCAAAACCTGAGAACCGAGATTAAAATGAGATCCGGGTACTCCCTACATCTTCTGTAGTGGGCCAACAAAAATAAAAGCCGCTGCTCCTATTGTTAAATATTGATATGCTCACAATCTACATGGTGACATAGTGTGCATGATAAATAACTTGTTCAGTTGCGACCGCAAGACTCTGCCCGTCACTTTTGCAGCTTTCGTCTACAATTTTGATTGCCTGACCCCTCCAGGAGCAACCTCTGCACCGAAACGGCATGGCGATGAAGAGGCTGCTATGATAGGACGGTTCTCAGATTTCCAGAATCTCAATTCTGAAACTCATGATTAGATGATGAGACTCTCTTGTAGGATATTAGTACAGACCTTTTTGGTTGAAGGTGATTGATGGAAGCACCTCATTCGAAGCAGATGCACTAAGATGTTTCTCGAATTCTTGTCATTTGCAGGTCACACGGAGCAAGCAGGAGATGACAATGCAACAGTTTCTGACAGTTGAAATCATGTGAGGAGGATGCTTATGATTTTATGTATTGACCTCAAAGATATTATATCGAGAATCGGTCCTCACTAGGTTTTCGAATCAGCTTACCTGGATTGGTTTTCAGGAGCTCGGAAGCTTGAGCAAATGCTTGTGGCCCTGTGTGGACCTCAAGATTTCACCTTTTCGAAGCAATGTGAAACCCTGAGATTTCACCGGGTGGTGCTTCGCCGTGAGAGGTATCTCCTGGGCACGTTGGCTCCTGCTGAGTGCCTCCGTGGTGTTGAGCTTGATATGTTTAATCCTGGCAACTGAGAGCTTCAAAATCTCCGAGGGCGAAATTCAAATCTTTGAAGACACTTGGATATCGTTTGGATTGTTTCAACAGCATTGCTGGATCCTTGGAGTTTTTCATTCCAAAAGAAAACCCCGAATCCTTACATGTTTTCGAGGAAAAATTCCCCAATAAATCGTCGTTTTGGAACGCGATGAATCCCACGCATGAATTTTCGTAAGGAAGATTTGAACCTCGGTCGATTGCAGAAGCTTCGGAAGGAGGTCTTTCCAGATGCACCAGGAGATTCTGAGAAGGCACTTTTAAGCACGACAGGGCAGGTTACCCGTTAAAAAAAGCATGTTTTTGTCCCAAGTATTTCAAGATACACCCTCAAAACATTTTTTTTCAAAGAAAATCATCTTCCTTTTGTGGATTTTGATGGATTTTTCCAGTGGGAATTCACATCTTCGAAAAAAACGCAAGGCCTTGGAGGTGAATCCACCCGTGTCTCGTGCGAATTTTCAGATTCCACGTTGTCATTCCAAGTCATTGCATTTGTTCACAGCTTGATGAACACTTGTGGAACCTGAGGGAAGAACAGTTCGTGTGGATGCATGCCCAGGACTGGTAACAACGAAACTGAAAGAAATCATATGAACAACAACATCTTCGTTTGAGGAGAAGTGAATGGCACCTGGTGCAGTGGACAAGGCGCGAATGGCAGATTTTTTTCCTCATGATGCAAATTCTACGACTCAACGACCCTCCAAAGGCACATGTGACACTGGTACCAGCAGTTGCCGCTGTCGGAAACCTATCACAACTCTCCTTGCCATCGTTTGCATAGCTACACGAAGCCTATGCGATAGAAGATGTGAAATACCGAGGTGATGATGGATTTGTTGGACAGGGCTGTTCTGTGAGGAGAGTCAATGGAAGCATTGAATTAGTGTGAGACTTAAACTTTCGAAATTGCAATTCGTCCTTCGAAATCGACAGATTTCAGAATTTGATTGGCAATGTCTCTGTTTTGAGGTCTATTTGTCAGCCTCCGATCTTTTCGATGGAACGCAGCTACAGGAGCTGCATGAAACCATGAAACTGATGGAGGCCGAGAGGGTGAAATTTATTGCGAATCTGTGAGGACTTTGACTACGTCCATGCCCATGTGTTGGCATCTCCGTCGCTCACGGAAGTTCCAACGACGACAACAGGAGAACGTTTGGCCGTTCCCTGAATTCATGCAAATCGATGCAAGTCGATATCTCGATATCCGTTGTGGCCCAGTGCAGGATCCATTGACTTCTTCATTTTGACACTCGCTTCAATGTATCGTGTGAGACGGACGGAAGAGGTAAAAGCACCTTTGAAACACATCTCTTGAAAATCATCAAACAAATTTAGACATCCTCGACACCCCCCGAACTCCAACCAACCCAACTTGAGGAACAGCGGTGATGATCCTGTGCCATGGCAACTTGCTGCCACGCCTACCACTTGGTTTTCCTTGAGCTCCACGGAGGGTACTGTGCCACCTCGAAGCTTTTCCAGGAAGTTTGCTTGCATGAACATAAGTTAGACAACTCTGTGAAACAAAACACGGATTCAGGAAATTTGTTTGGTCTCGCCTCGTTTTGGACGTTTGGTCTCGGCACTTTAGTTTACCTTTCGATGTATGAAGAGTCGTTGAAAGGACGGATGACATGTATCTTGGCCGAGATGACTTTGCAGGCTCCATCGATTTGTTCAGGCGGGAAGAAATTCAGCACTGAAAACATCTGAAAACCAGCAAATTCATTTCACTTTTTCAAATTCTTTTCCAATTTAAAGACAGCTTGTATGCCGCCAACCCTGTCAGGAAACCAGTGGCTTGGCAAGAAAGTACTACCTTGACATTGTCCACAGCTGAGAGATCACAGCAGGTATCCATTGGTGCGTTTGTAGTGCCTCGGTGGATGGCGGCGAATCACTGACTATATAAGTCTTTTCTTATCTTTTCTCTGTGTTTTTTTGTGTTTGCTGGGGGATAAAACAAAAAGACTTGAAAGGGTGTTTAGTGTTTTGCGTTTTTTGCACATTCTCATCGCACTATTTGGAAGAAAAGAACTCCTTTGAGGTGCCTCCAGCATCTTTGACGCAGTTGCTGGTCTCCGAATGGGACTCGGGAGCGGCATCGCCCGTGCCGCTGCAGCCGACCTTCTCGGTCTCCTACGGCTTCGAAAGTGCTGAAACCGAGAATCTCGTGCTGCGCAGCGTCCAGATCCTCTACGAGGTGGAGGTTCGTAGCCCCGAGATCTTGGTTCAAGCGGAGGCGGAAAGTGGTCTCTACGCGCTGACGGTGGATGGTCTTCCCAAGACTTCCACCTTGGTGACGGTTCCTCAAGATATGCCGCGCATCATCACCATCCAGGCAAGGTGCAAAACTACATTGAGGAGCACAGGAAGGAGAGTCAACTAGTCAACCAACAAGCTGCGAAAATTCAAAGAGATGCACAACAAAAAAAACATGGTTTTGCATGGATAATTTTTTGCATACATTTGTGTGATTTTTTCAAGGGAATTCTTGCAACACTTCTCGCATGTGGCACACTTTGGCTGCCACTTTCTCTGGCAACTTGGTGTGGGAAGCAGAGAGGTTAGATGACACTGATGACACCATGTCATCATATGTCATCTACATCCATTGTGGCAGGTCGCCTCTGCATTTCAAAGCACTACCTACACCTTGCGCGCCTCTAGGCCTGCTGTCTTGTACTTGTTGCACTTGTGCTTTTGCTATCTTTTGCCTGGGGCTCTTTTGGTTGTCAAAGTCTTCATGGTAGCTTTCTAATTCCGAAGTTTTGCATTGTGGATTCTCCAAGTTTCTAAGGCATACAGTATTTTTTGTTGCAAATCTGAGGTGTTGGACTTCTGATGATGTTTTTTTCATATTTTCTTCACACTTCAGTTTTGATGTCACCTTTCTTTCTCCAGGAACTGTGATGGGCCATGTACAACAACCTCTCTGACCACCACTTCCTTCACCCAGACGACCATCCCTGGAGCCACCACATCGACAGTCAGTACAACCACCAGCACCAGGACGACAACACAGGACACCGTGACATGGTGGGGAAAAATGTGGAAAAAAAAGTTCAATTGGTTCTGGGTGGTTCACCTGAGCAAGGACATCAACATCAGAAACTTTCGAGAAAAAAATCACTCTGAGTGTTTCAAAAGGCAGCACTGAAAGATCTGAAACTGCCGAGCTGTTTCCACATTTTTCAACTTATAATTTCTCCTGGTCTCAAAAAGGTATCACGTTTTTGGGTCTTGGCTCAAACATCTTCAACTTCTTTCAAGGCATCACGATATCACGGCATGCAGGACTTTGATGCCGTGGTGGGACTTTTGACCCTCGACGTCTTGAACTGCCCAGCATTGCAGTCTGTGGAAGGTGGGTGGTGTTTTCCGTTTTCCGTTTTTTTCTTTTCGAGATTTTTCAGGTCGAAGCGTCTTGGCATCGAGCATCGCTACAATTGCAGAGGCGCAGCATCAGCAGGGAAAGTGCTGGAAATCATCGGAGAATCATCTTGGAAGCCGAGGTGGATATGACTGCAACAAAGGTGGATTTGTGGTGTGGCCGTCGACTGGGTGACGCACGGGACAGGTGCTTTGGGTCAAAGTCTAGGTTATGATTGTTAGATATTGTTGCCCTTGGCCTCAATTCGAGTTTTTCTGTTAAAGTTTTCCATGCGAATTGTTGTGCTATCATCGTTATCATCATTATCATCATTATCATTAATTTGCTATCAGTGAATCATCGCATCATGGAACATGAACAAACATGTGGGTTCCAGCTGTGACTTGCAGGCGGCTGCAAAAAGTGGGTGCAGAGATGCGCTATACGATCGCAACTCGGTGAACTCGAGTACGAGGAAGTAGAGCATCACGAATTGCAGAGATTTGACAGGTTATGGACATAGACATAGACATTTACATAGATTTCCTAAAAGAACCTGGAATGAGTTTTTTCAGGGTTTTCATGAGTTTCGTGAGTTTCCAAGAAACAAAGAACAACAAACATACGACAACAAAAAGGAAAGTTTTACCCAGGAATTCCACATGCTTTTGGTCTGAGGCGACAGAGAAGTCTTTAACTGACTCTGTGACATCGAGATTGAGGGAAGAAACCGAGCAAAGCATGACACAAAAACTGCAGGTGGTGACATCTGGTGGGGGATTCTTGTTGGAGATGTATCTTTCACAATTTGTGTGAACACTGGAAAATGATACTTAGATCACTTATATTCAGAATGAGACCAGAATACTTGTTTTACAACGGATGGGTGTAGTTGGACCTTTGGATGCTGTTGATTTTTACATGTGGTGTCATTGCTGGAGGCATCCTTGAATGAAATCGCATCCTTGGTGGTGCAGTTGGAAGTCCTGTCATTGCAACCACCAGAAGTGAATCCAGTGCCAAACTCAAATCTCAAATTCCTCGAATCTTTGCAAAACACCGTTGCACCAATCTTTAGGACCCTGAGCTAAGGACCCGACTACCACTGTAACACTCACCTCCACTCGCAGCAGCGTCACTACGTTGACATCCAGCACTGGCAGCACCTCTGTCACTTCTACAGGAAGTATCACAGAAACTATGTTGCCCGCCACGACAGTCAGCTCGACCCAGGTGACTTGACTTCGAATTGATGCCAATGAATTTTCAAATGATAAGATCAAGATCAATCAAACATGATTTGAATCTGATGAATGGTTTGATGTCAATTTGATGTGGACTTGGGGGGTGCCGGCTCGCTCTGTTGAGAAAGCTCGAAGCTGCAGCAAATTCCAAGGAATCTTCCACTTTGACCACAAGTTCCACCGTTTTGACGACTTTGACCACTTCAAAAACCACCGTCACCACCGCGACCGCGACGAGCACCACCACCATCACCACCTCCGTCGCCAGCGCGACCGCGACCGGGACCGCGACGACCATCAGTAACACCGTGACAACCACCAGGACGACCATGACGACCATGACCACTACCGTGATGATGAAAATAATGACTGTGACCACAAGCAGCGTGACGAGTATGAAAAGCACCACTTCCACTGTCACGCGCTCCATCACTGCCACAAGTGAAGGGACTACAGTCACAACTGAAGAAATCACGAGCAGTGGCCGTAGACGAACGGTCACAACTTCAACGACAACAGAGGTAATCACGAGCTCTGCGACGAGCGGAACGAGTGACGTGAATCTTGTCGTCACAACAACCACCATTGTCACCACGACCGTGACGACCGTGACGACCGTCACGAGCATCACGACATCTGCCACCCGGCAAAAAACGAAGATGTTTTTGAGTTGTTCATGTTGTTCTGAGACAAGGCAAAAACATGTCCAAACAAAATGACTTGGAAACCCAGATCCAAGAGGTGGAAAGAAAAAGTGCAAAAGATCTTTCCTTTCAGTGTCTTTCAACTGTGAAGCCACTTTACAGTCCACTGTTTCGGACACGTTTGCTGAGGTGATTTCGCATCTCGGCTTGAACAAAGGCAGAGACACCAAGTTTTTACCTTTCCCAGTGATCCTGCTTTCATGGTTTTCACCTTGGATCCAAGGTCCACCCAGAGGCGCACTCCAAGTTCAATCACAAGCACCAGTTCGAGCAGTGGAAGCTCCACGGTTACATCAAGTACAACAACTGCTACATCCACTGAATCTATCACTTCTCATACTTCCACAGGGACATCGTTTACATCTACGACTTATACCAGTTCCACCATTACCGTCACCTACTTGGAAGGTTTTGACTACATCTCGGGGGAGGCCTAAAGGCATGTTTAAGAAATTCATTCTCAACTGCGTCAACTGCAGTTTATTGCTACAAATGTCACGGTTTGTGTCACACATGGCAGGTGGAGTTTCTGGTGTCGGACTGCGCAGTTGTGAATGGCGACCTGGGCCATGAACTGCTACGGCAAAGCTTGGCACAAGTAGCCGAGGTGGACGCATCCTATATCACGGTGCAAGTGCAATGTCAGGCCCCATGATCTGCCGAACAACGCAAAATCTTTAGAAGAGAATCCAAAAATCTCTGGACAGCTAAACAGTTTGAATTGCTTCAGATCGGAAACTTCGAGTTTGTTTTTGACAAAAATAATCTGCATTTCTTTTTTGTCAAAGCAGGTGCCAGGTCGACGATTGCAAGTGTCCTTGACTACTGCCTATGGATCTTATGGCATCGCCATTCCTCCAGAGAGGTGGGAAGATGGGTGCTTTGGTGTTTTGGTGCTGCGGGTTGGGCTCGGTTTGCCTCGGCATCTTCCAGGTCTCCAGAACTCTTTCCGGTGGCCATGGTGAAGTTGCAGAATCAACAAAGTTTTTTGCAGCAAACTTTGGATTCAGCTTTGGTTGGAACAGGCTGGGGGAAGGTCGATGTTATATGAAGTTTGGTGCAACACCGAAGCGACTGGGCAAAAACTTTTCTGCCAGGTTTGGTGGTCTTGGTCCTAAACGCAGAGGTGACATCTGGACCAGCTCCAACTACATCCAGACACCTGGCAATCAAAAAACCTCCAAATATTTCGCATGTTGGTTTCAAACAAGTGAACTTAATGTTTTTTTGTTGAGGGCAATTGTGACAGATTCAGCATGTTTTCACGGTATTTTCACCTGTGAGGTACTTCAAGTACAACTTTATGCCCTGGATTGCCTACTTGCATGGGCAAAGGTAAATGTGAGAGGCTCTTCAACTGGCAATGTGTCACTTGCTCCAATGTGAAGGTTTGCTTCAAATTTCATGGATTTCGGTATTTCATGATGTTTTTTAAGAGCTTCGAGTTTGTTTCGCCACGAGAACTGCCCGAGGTGTGTGAGGACACCTACAGTGGTCTCGATTGTTCCCGAAGGATTTGTCCAAGCTGTCAGAACAATGGCAGCTGCGTGGAAGGTGGACAGGTGCGGCCGACCATGTGGATATCTGTGACATTGAAATCAATTGCTGGACAACACTTGAGATAGACTTGACGACTTAATATGAGTTGATAGTGAAGAGTTGAGTTGTTCACCTTCTTAGCAGCCTTTTTTGTGGTTCAGAACTACATATAACTACCAGACACTTACCGACCTCACGGACCAAAAAGTCGGTTTTTTGCTTCGCCGTCAGGATTTGGAGTCTCCTTGGACTTGTACCTCGGCAACCGTTGTGAGTCGACCCCGTCAGCTGAGTCAACCGAGCCAAGGCAAATGTCCAGAGCACTTTGTTGGGAGGATGTGTTTCGGCCTCAGGTGATTGAAAAAAACAACACTTGGAACTTGGGCTAACAGACTAAGAGAAAATTATTTCGCATAGCTTGGAACATTACCAGGTGAGCGGTTACATTGTCCTGGAGACTGCAATGGAGGAGGACTGGACGTTGAGTCCTTTCACAGTGACGGAAGTTGTTTTTGGATGTGACGTATTGATGTATCATGTGATGACAGCATGATCTCAGTATCGCGGTGCTGCAGGAGATTGTGACAATATGACTGGGAGATGTACCTGTTTGACGGGTTTCAAGGGTCATGACTGCTCCATCAAGGATGTTTCTCAGCTGATTCTTAGATACCTTAAAACATGATAATCGATCGATTTCAAAGTAGAGGTAGGTGTAAGTGGTACGTAAGTGGTACGTACATGATTTAGGTGCCGATAGGCAAAAAAACAAATCTTTAAGCATTCAAGCACTGAAGTCATCACTTTTCCCTGGCTCAGGTACCTCTCAGCAACGCCATCGAAATTCTGTTGGTCTTTGGTTTGAAAGGTGGGGACCCTTGGCTCTTTCAGGTCATTCCTAACCGAGGTAACTGGGCGGTAACTGGGAGTAACCCGTTGGAGGTAACAAGGTAACCCCGGGAATTGGGGGAAGTTACCAGTTACCTTGCCTTTCTCTCTCTCTTGCAGGTTACCAGGCGACGAATCGCAGCGCGCCGAGCTACGACGCTTCGACGAAGTTGTTGGATCCGACAGCGCAGGCGGGACGGATTTTCTCAGTTTTAAAACCCACATTTTCCCATGTTTTTGGTGCCAAGATTTGGTAATACCTTTTGCCATCTTTTGCTGTTTTTCGCGGTACTTTACCTTAAATTTCTTCTGCCAGGTGCATCTGTTGAGCGCATGCCGCGAAGCGAAAGAGAACGTCGAACTTCGGGTGAAGGATGAGCAGCTTTGACAGCACCAGGAATCATATTGAATCAAATTGAATATCATGAATCATATTGAATCATGCAAAGAAGTTTTTTGCAACACAATTGTGTTTGTTGTTTTGTTTTGCAAAGATCCAGTCTCAGGATGCCATGTTGGATTGAAGCCTTTGAAACTTTCATGATTTCTCGTGGAGGTGGAGGGTTGGTGGGTCTCGGAAGTTTCTGCAAAAAACGTGGAGGATAGCTATGGTACAACGAAAGTTGCTAACATCAATCCACTTGACATCTTCTTTCCAGATGTATATATCATATAACATGATAGTATGGTAATGATTAATGATTCAATTGATATGTGACATATTCAAGTTTTACATGATAGATTCAAGTTCATAATTTCATTAAAGCCTTCTTTCCTGGATGGGACGGTCGTACCATTGCCGTTACCAGTTTTGTTTTTCACCAGGTGCTTTCCCTGTGAACGACGCGGATCTCATGGCGGAGGCCTTCCAAGCTTTTCTCTACCTCTGGGAGAGCGGCGATCTAGGCTCCTCGGCTGGAAATGGTTGAAGTTGAATCGACTTCTCCAGATTTGTGGGTTTTTGACAGTTGAAAGTACGCCATCAGCGACAGTTATCCCTCCCATCCCTCCCAAAAAAACCCTCCAACTGCTCTTGATGAGTTTGTCTTTTGTTTGAATAGAACTTAAGTTGTAAGTGTTGTTTTTTCTTTTTTGGACAAACCATAAATCTCACGGGGTCAAAAGGGTGGCGGCTCGTTGGGGCTCAGGTTACCGCCGCGATGTGCGCACCGCAGGCCTCGGCTTCGATGGGGACCTCCTCTTCACACGGCTGCGGATGAAGGCTCGGGAAAACGAACCCAACGCTGGGTAGAAAGGGATGAGTTTGACAAGTTTGGCACAAACAAGGATCAAAATAAGGAATTCAAAATTGGGATGATTGGAAATATCTAAGCATCAAAAGAAATCCTTTTGCTAGGTTTTATCTTTGAGAGGTGACATGCTAGGATTTCCAGATTTGCATTTTTTTGGACACGTCTTTGTATTTTTTTGTGTGAATATGAGGTGAATATGGCAGTGAATGCCGAGAAATCTGAGCGGCGAAAACTTCGACGACGATGGGAGGCACATGAGAAAGTAACCGCAATAGATAGGTGAGATAGGAAGGATACTGATGGATACTGTCAGTGATGCTGTACATATAAAACTGTTTGGCAAACTCGAAGAGTTCTTTCTCCTTTGTGTTTGACCTCTGATCCTTGATATTGATCGATTTGTGGAGGACTATGTGGAACAGCTGAATTCAAGAGCACCCGCTGCAGCAGGACCCACATCAAAAGCACATTTCACAACATTTTTCAAACATCCTTCGAATTTCAAATTTCCTTCGCTTCTCTTTGTCCCTCTTTGTTTCCTCTCCCCGGCACCCTAACCTTTGTATTTGTTGTTTTGTTCAGATGTGTTTTTGACGATCTCAGCATCTCATCATCTCGTTGTCAGGACAAGCACTGATGGTCTCAATCAATTGGAGGAGTATGGAACTGGAAGATAGGGTCTTTGCCAGCACAATCACAGCCTTCTCATTATCTTTGATGACTTCTTTGGTGGCTGTGACATTGTTCACTCGCAACGTTACCTTGGCTTTCTATGTTTGTTGCACCATCTTGCTGGTGGTTTGTGTGCTCTCCGGATGTTTGCTGATGCTTGGACACAACCCAGAGGATTTCCCCCAAAAATTTTCCAAGCATTAGTTGCTTGCTGCCGAGAAAAGCGAAACAAAATCAACTTAAGTTCAAAATCGTGAAACATGTCAGGAAACAGCGTTTTGAAGCATGTCAGGAAGTTTCTGCAGTATGACTTTGGAGTGGTGGAGGCCATTGGAGCAACTGTCTTCGTGGGGCTTAGCGTGTCTTCCTCAGCGTTTCTTGGAAAAGCAACATGGTGTCCCTCAGATTTCGTTGGTGTTTTTTTTTTAGGTGGATTATTGCCTGCACTTGGCCCATGGAAACTTGGCTGGAATTGCAGCACATATGCAATTCATCAGGTTACCATACAGGTAGGTTACCAGGTTACCAATCAATTTTGGGCCAGACTTTATGCAGCTATGCACGACAGGATATCGGATTTTTCAATTGCTTTACTTGTTTGCTTTGTTTGGCCAGGTTATTTTCATGCGCCTGGCCGAAGCAGAGCTGAGAAATTGCATCATGCGTTACTTGATTCGAATTTTGAAAAAAAGCTGTGGCGGTTACGACGGTTACCGATTCCTTTGGACGATTCTGAGGTTGAGAGTCTTGACTCCGTCGATCTTGGGAGGCACCAAATTGCCAAGGATTCTCTCAGAAGACATGGGTGTTGAAATGGATTTTGAGATTCTATCAGCTACGGTATCAAACAACTCCCTCAGACACAGATACAGATATCCAAGTTGGACACCATAATCTGGTTTGGTTCACTTTTGCTGGTTGAGTTTTTTAGCAAGATTTTCTTTAAACTCAGATTTCAGTCACAATTGTGCGAAGGTGCTGTGACAACTGTGGCAGCTTGTGCCTTTCTGTTGCCATGCCGAATGATTTTGTTCCGTCCCTTTGGTGCAAAAAATGAACGGAGCACCGAATCAATCAACTCGTGCAAATCCTGTTGTGACATACATGTGACTGACATACCTTTCGCAGTTCGCAGCATTTGAGGCAAATTGGGTTGGACTCTGCTTTTGAACGCCACGATTTCCATCGTTTACACCTTCAGCTTCCTGGCACCGCTGCTGCTCATCGCGGGGCCTTTAAGCGCTCCACGCAGCTGCTGTGGCGTTAGCCGCGGTCACAAAATGAATTCCGCTGTGGCGCCCGACTCTCTGGCAAGAAGATGTCATGCCAAAATGAGATTTGATTATTTGATGCTTATTGTACAATATTGTACATACTCGTAGATGACGTAGATGTACGTATCATAATGTGATGATTTTCGTGTCTTTGTCGAAGTGTACAATATGCCATATGATGGCTCAACACACTCTGGTGTCATATATAGAGTTTCTCATGGAAATCTTGTATTTCACAGCTCAGGAAGTTCCAGAGTCGTAACTTGAGCTGCAAAAAGTTTATCGTTTTGGCAGTCTTGGGCATTGAATGCGGAAAACAAGGATAATCAAGTGAACAAAAATGGTAAAAGATGAGAAAGGATGGAACAAACATCTGGAAAGCTTCTTTACAGAGGGTAAAGTCCATCAAGATTCCAATCACAGGGTCAAGAGTCCTATGTGAAAAAGGATGACTGCAAGATTCGGCAGATGTCAAGAAGATTTACGATGAAACACGCGACCCGAGGACAGAACCTGTCAACGCAAGCACCAAAGATGGCACTGTGGATTGGCGTGAGACAGAGGAGGTGCCCGAACCACCCATGGCGCCTTGAAAAATTGGAGCAAGTTATCAAAAACATTCATCCATTTATCCCTTGATTCATTCATTTGCTGTCATTGTGTTCTAAATTTGAGTGGCATTGCGGCATGAGTCTTTCAAATCTTGGATCTTTTTATGTTCTTTATGAGGTTCTCCAATCTGCATCTGCGTCAGAGGCAGAGGCATGAAGAAAATGCCATTTTCTTCTGGCTTCGCTGCTTCGCTTAGCTTCAAGTAGCTTTCGCTGTATGTGAGACTATGTGAGAGTTGTGAGACATGTTCGAACTTTCCGAAACATCCCATTGCTGTTTTGACATCTACAAATCCTTTTCACCAGACATTGTTTCTACGATGAAATGTTAAACACTATAGAAAATACAAGTCTCAAAAGAAAAATTCAACACTTCGGTTTAGACATTTACACTCAGCAGTCCACAACTTTCAAGGCGTTCAGGCTTTGCCAAAGGCAAAGACTTTGAAGCCGCTTTGGTTTTTCAAGCCACTCTCTCTGAGAATCATCGAAGCCAAGTTGGATCAAATGGAAGAGATGATTTGAAAAGCGCTTTTCATGATTTCCAAAGTCCAAGTTGCATTTCGTTGTCACATTTTCAGAGAGGCGGCTCTGCTTCTTTGGCCCTTGGCCGAACACGCTGTCCAAAGATTTTCGGAGCTACAGCCCACTGGCTGACAGCCCCTTGGAGCGGCGGATAGAGAAGCGTTTTTGGACGATGGAGTACTTGGACGCCAGGTACCAAGCAAAGGAATTTGCTGAGCGATGGAATTTTGTGGTTTGTGCGGCCTGGCCGCAAAAAACGAAAAGGAGAGCAACGTGTTGTCGAAGGTGAACGACGCTGAGATTGAACACTACACTTCCTGGCGCCATTACAGACAAGTGATGGAGGATGGCGGCCTCACAGGAGTCATAGGGAAATCGCTGGTACCCTTGGGATGGTACCCTAGCTGTTTAACCCTCCAAGGAGCCCTTCAAAAGGGGATATACCCTACAAATACCCACTATATAAGGTGTATATGGGGTTGACTATTAAGGGTACCATCCCAAGAGGTACCACCTTTTTCCCTATGAAGGAGACATGAACGCGGCGCAAGCAGTTCAAGCGTTCAAAGTGACTTGGATGCAGAATTCGACCACGAACTGTACGCAGGAGTGGCAGCAGAAGCTTCGGCTCTTTGAACACGAGAGTCAGAAGATTCAAATTTTCAGAATGCTGTTGGAAGACGCCGATGCTGAAGTGGCGCCCGAAGGGCATTTGACCACTTCAACCTCGCTACCTTCTTTCAGACCCCTTTGAGAGGGAACTGCAAGATGCATTTGGCAGCAAAAAATCCCCACACGCTTTTGGCAGTGGCAATTGCCCTTGACATTCTCGCACTTGGGAGATGATTTGCACATATTTGCACATACCAACGGATTCATTTTTGGATTTGTTTTCGCATGCGGCCGTTTTCGCCGTTTTTGCACTGGCAATGCGAGGCGATGAACAACATCACAGTAACGACAAACACTTGACTTATAAATTTTTTCAACAAGAAATGTGCCGCAACGGAGCAACACTTTCCCCGGGCCCCAACCATTTTCAACCCACCAATTTCCACCATCGCAAACATCTGTTCTCCGTTGAACATCGCCATGGTGAAGGTGTCGCTCCTCAGATCACACGTCGTTCAGGTCGGTAAAGGTACCAGGTATCGCTTTGATTTCCCTGCAGTCCTTCGTCATGACAGTCATGACACGACTGAGGTTCCACGCTTTGGGCCTCCGCCCAATAAGGATAAACCTCCACCGTACTTCCCAGGTGTCCGGGTTCCTCAGTTTTCCCATTTTGTCCTTCATGGAATTATGTGGAAAAGCACCGCTGTTGTGGCACATTGCGAGGTCTCAGCTACAGCATTTGATCCAGCCAGTGCGCTCCAGGTGAGACATGTTGAAATTCTCGACACCAAAAAGGTTTTTGACTGGATGTTGCAGATTTGTGCTAGATTCTTGGCAAATTTCATTGTATTTCATTTGGGTAAAGCTGAGCTGAAATGCATCGCAATGTAACAATGTTTCTTGGAAGGGGTATCCAGTGCATAGGCCTACACCGATGTGATGAAAGTTGAGAAGGCACGATGGAGAAATGAGAGCAAAAGGCATCGAGATACAATCTGTGGTTGTTTCTTCCCCGGAGGTGTTTTGAATAGCGACACGGAAAATAAACTTTTTGGCCTCTAGGTGACTGAGATAAGATTGGTTTATGAAACTGATGAACCACTGATCAAGCATACTTCTTTGCAGCACATTGCATTGTTTTATCGGCATCATTTCTCGGCAGGAGAATATCGCCAAAGGTCTTCTGATGTATGAGAAGCTGGAACCGGTGTGGCTTCACAGAGAAACGGCACAGAGTAGACGGAGAAACATGAAAGAAACATGAGAGAAACGGAATTTCGGAGTTTTCGGTGAATTTCCAGTTCGAGGCCAAACGAAAAACCCGAGAAGGAAATGCGAATCCAGTGGTCGGGGATCCCCGGGTTTTTTCCGTGTTGATTTTGCGTTCGAACAAAACTCTCTTTTGGCAATTTTGGAGGTGGCGATTCCGAAGAAGATCTCTGACATTTTGCCAGGCAAGGTGAAAATTGAAATGGGATTGCTGTGTGTAGCTGCGTGCGTGAAATTTGATGGAAATCCATAAAAATCCATCAGGTTATGGTTCTCTGGCAGAATTTTGCCATCATTTGGGCTGCTGAGCAGCACATGGAATTCTGAAGTGAAAACTTTTCAATGTCAGAAGGCAAGGCGGCAAGGAAGCTGGGTTTCATTTTCTTCCACGTGTCAAACCCAAGGATACCTCCGCGATCCGATCTCTGGGCGTATGAATCTCAAGAAAAAATCCCTCGTTGAAAGTTGAAAACCTTCGACACATCGATGCCCAAGGCTTTGTGCCAGACGAGGAGTCGAGCCGGAAACCTACCCTACAGAGATGTTGATGCACGAGGAAACTTTGTAGGTCGAAGAGAGGAAGAACCGAGGTTTATCATGCTGGATGATGATTTATATGATGTTTGATGATTTATGATGATTTAAAGCTAAAGTCAAAGGTGTCAAAGGTCAAAAGTCAAAGTGTTTGAAGGCGCTTTGGAAAGTTCCTTATCAGCAGCGCCTGGAGCTGATTGTGCGTTGAGTGGATTGAGTACCTGGCCGATGCATAAAGTCCTGTGATATTTCGGACATTTCCATTAAAGAATTCAGACAGAAATTTAGGAGAACCGGAAACACCTGCCAAAATCAGAGAAACAAAAGATGACAAAAAACTGGAAACATCTAAACATCCCATCAAATTATATATCATTTAAAAACAATTCCATCTTATCCCATCCGATTTTTCAACCTGAGTCCACCCAGCTTGGTGAAGAGCAGCTCTGCACCATCTGTGGTGAGTGCACCTTGTCTCGACGATCATGCCTTTTTTTCAGTTGTGAAAGGCAATGAAAGGCTTCTCGATTCTCAACCTGTGAAATGTGACGTAAATGTGATATTTTATGTTTTTTTTTTGTCTTGTGTTGATTCGTTTTTGGTATCCGTTTTTTGTATCCAACGTTGCTGTTAACAACATCTTGACCGAGTTTTGCCTCACTCGGCGAGGCACGGCTACAGCCCTTGCTCCGGCCTGTCGCTGTCCCAGCTGTCCCAGCTGTCCCGCAGTCGACGCTGTCGGCGGTGAACGCGCCGCGGCGGAGCACGGTGCGTTCGGTGCGTTCGAGTACGGAGCTGAGTGCGGAACTCAGAGCGAGTTATTTTGGCGGTTTTTCAAAGTCTTTTTTGTTTCAGAATCTCGGTAGAGAATGATATTTAAACTAAATTTCAGTGGGGTTATGTTCACATTGATGAATGTTTTGAGAGATAAGGCAGACTATCTGGTGAAGGCTTTGCGCGAAAGTCGGAGCCTTTGACCATGGTGACTGTTGATGTGGAATTTCGCACAGCAGCTTGAGGTCCACGCCGAAAATCAGGCCTTGGCGATGAGTCCACCTTCGGATTCCTTTTTCGAAAGAGATGATGTCATGACTTCCAAGCTGCAGTGCTTGTTAGTGGCAAGTGGCAAGACTAACATAATGACAGGTATCATAATGTCTAGAAATGCAGTGAAATGAAATCTTCTATGTTTTTTCACAGATGTGATTCTGCGATCTATGCGCCATTTGGGCACTTGGTCCCAAGCGCAAACTTCTAAACTTTAGATTTTTGAGATGGACACCATCAACTCGGTGGTCCATGTGTCCATCTCAGGAACTTAGATGACTTAGCCCCGATAGTTGCATTAGCTGCCGTCGCCCAAGGCGATGGTTGAGGAGCTGTGAAACAGTTTCGATTTTCTCTGGAGCCTGCAGGGTGTCTAGGACATGCGGAAACTCTTCACTGGAATAGTGAAAGATGACTTGTGGTCTCAAGACTTTTTTAAAGAACATGTATGAAAATATAATGAAATGTATGAATAAAGTATATTTTAGATATACAATTTCTACTTGCTACCATTGTTTCTACATTTTTCTTCGAAGGAAGATCCAAGTTTTGAGACGTCCAAGTGCGAGACGATGACTTGAGAAATGCTTAAAAAAGGTGGAAAGTTGTGAGCAGTGTAATTCGCTGGTTGAGGTCGTGGTGATTTTGATGATTCTGTGTTGAAATTGAGACATTTTTTTTTCAAAGTTATATGAATTGAAGTTAGGGAATCCTTCTACAAATATCTTTAGGTTTCTATATATAGCCACATGCCCACCGTATGGCCATTTTAGCTCCACTCAATGGGTGGCAGCTGAGCTTGGCCCAGGCCCAGTGCTTGTTGCATCTTTCGAATGGCTTCTTTAAGTGTGCAAGAAATTCATCCAAGATGAGAGAAAAACCATTCACATATGAATTCATCAAACAGAGTTTGTTTGAACTTGAAGCACCACTGGAACTGCTTCTTTTTTGTGACAGGCGCTATGAGCCGTGCACGAGACGAGGATGCAGAAATGCAACTGAAACGTAGTTCAAACACATGAAAGTGAAGAAAAAACACGAGCAAAGCCTGTCACCTTGCAGGATGACTATGATGCACCTCCCCATCCAGAGGATGGAGGCTATGATGTGGCCTGGCCCAGTGTATGAATCTCAGATTGACATCGTGAGCATCGTGGCATCACCTATGTTGAAGCAATCTAAGGGTGAAGACGAGCATGAGGAATTCTCTGCTACGGTGGCTGAGACTGTGAATGAGAAGGGGTGCCCTTCCAGACAGGGATCAGTAGCGACATAATTCGAAAGACATATCAAAGTTGAACAAATGGTTGAAAAAAATATGCATTGCATGAACCATGAAAACCAACTCCCAATTTGGTGATTTTTGTGCCAGAACGATGTGGATTCCGCCACAGGTACTGTGTGATTGAGATGCCTTTCGGCCCTGAGTCTCCCCGTCTTTGGATTAATCTGGATTAAATTGGCTTCCGTGAATTGCTTCAGCAAGTTTGAGCTGTTTGAGCTGCCAGGGCAGTTAAGGAAGTTGAGGCGACTGTGCAACAAATGGAATGGGGTGTTTTCCCAAGTGTCCGATCACTCAGAACTTCAAACAATCTTCAAGTCATTTTCGGATCGATATTTTCATTTTGAGAATCGAAGTGACACTGCTGAAAGCATGGTTTGATGGAAAGTTTGCAAATTGCATCAAACTGCATGAAATTGCATCAAAGCATCTTGATGTTTAAGACTCGAATACAACTGAATCGAAGACTAAGGAAACTGAAGAGGAGTATCTTGGAGTCGCTGGGCGCAGCACAGATTCACAAGAAATAATGATCAAAACGACCCAACTAACCGAGGTTGACGTGGTTGACAGCAAAGTTGCATGGCTTCAGTACATGGGCTATTATCAGGCCTGAGAAATGGCAAGGTATGAATTATGAGTGGATTAGATTTAGATGTTGTGATGATGCCGCTCACGACTTGTTATGAGAAATGTAAAGAAATGTTCAACTTTCAATCATATTCTTGATTTTTTGGAAAAATGTGAACTTTTTAAAACTATCACTAAAAGTTGGAATTTATTTTCAACTTCCAACTTTCAATCTACCGTTTGGTTGTTTCTTTTTGTGGTACCTTTGATGATCCCCCCAAATTTTGCCCATCTCGAATCCGGGTACCACCAGGCGAGCCAAAACCGCCTGCGGATGTTTGACATTGAAGAGATGGGGCCCAACATGGCCATGGATCAACTGGTGTCAAGTCTGAAAATGGAAGTCTGTGAATGGAACCGGCTGATTGTTCTCGTTTTTTTTTAATCTTCCTTGAACCTTGTTTTCTAACCCTTCTTCGGAGATTCGGCATTGTCTTTTTCCCATAGATATTTCAACAAAACGGAGGGTGGGAAGTCTCAGTTTTTCTTTTTCTGAAGGAATTCATGAGGGTTTTGGGTCTAGATCAGAATAGTAAAGAATAGCAAATAATTACACGAAACCACTCAACAAATAGCGGTTTCAAGCCACACAATTTTCACATTCGGTAGTTTCTTGTCAAAACGTCGATCATTTTGTGCCACCAAGGCTCCTTTGGAACTTTGTGATCGCGCCTTGACCAATGTGGCCGCCCTGATGTGGACTTCACCTTAGTGTTTTTTGGGAGCAACTCAGATGTGTGCACTAAAGAAAACGAAGTTAGATGGATTTCCTGGTTGATTCGGAAATTTCTTCCCAATCATAGGAATTCACTCTCAATTTTCCTATCATCCTGAGATCCAAAAAATCTTCCGCAACGAATCTCAACAATGCATAGGCCTTATACGCCGGACTACGAAGATGACAAGGCCTTTGCTGTTTTCCAACGGACAGCGGGCTTGGTCTGGGTTGCCCAGCAAAGAAGAAATCGGCGTCTCCGCCACCCATGACTGTGGTGAAAATGTCTCTACCCCGTTGCGGCACGACGAATTTCCCAAGGTGAGAGCTTCGATGAACTCGGGTGACGAAGGCGGAAGTCTTTTTTTGTTGTCCTGGTGAAGCATTGGCATGTATAGTCTGCATAGTTGTTTAGTATGGTTTACAAGTTTACCACTTTTGTTTTATATAGTCGTCTCATCCTTTCTGACTGATGTCTTCCAAGAAAAACACAAGCATTTGGAAATTTTGGGCATATGTTTTATATGTTTTTCGAATTTCAATCTCTATCTTCCTGGTCGCCAGGTGTTAGAAGTCGCACCTTCGGTCAGGACGAGCAATCGGAGCTCGACGCCCACATTGCCTTTGTGGATGGAAAGTACGCTGTGGAAGTTTCAGTGGTGATTTTATAAGATGTTAAGATTATAGATGTTAGATAAGTTTAAATATTAGATATTAGAAATGTTTTTTCTTTTTGAATAGGATGGAGTTTGGGGTTGATTGTTTTTGGGGAGGGGGATTTTTGGGGAGATGAAATTGTGGGGACCTGAAATGGAATAGATGCAAAATGTAGGACCTACATATCTGCCAGATGAACTAATCCTCTCTTATCTCTGTCCATGTCTCTCTCAAACACACAGGTGGTCTGACCGCTTTCTTGTTGATGCCAAAAAACTGCGATGACAGGCGCTTGTGCGTCATCTTTTTGGTGGACAATGTTCCTTCCTCAGACCAGTCTTTTAGGAAGGAAGCAGACTCAAATGCGAATTGAGATTCTCCAGAAAAGTGGGTGAAACGCAATTGAAACGGAACTCTGAAGTGAAAAAGATCTTCAGGAAGGAGGAGAGTTAGAGCTCTTTCCAAACCCAACCGGCTACGACTACAACGAGGTGGACTTGCTACAGCCATGTTTTGAAGCATAGCACAGCCGCGGTAGCCATTCCCTCGTTTTGGTGGTCCTGAAAAAAAAGCAGGTGACCCTTCCGTTGACGAAGGGGAAGATCATCGTCTTCCGCTGCGATGCGTTAGGTCTGAATTACAGCTACCGACCCAAAGGCCAGGTGAAGTTTTTCCATCGATTTTGCCGAATTCTTAACCCTGAAAAAAATTGCCCAGAATTTGAAGCAAATTTTGAGGCAAGAACTTGGCGGTGCTTTCCTGGATTTTGGATATCCCATCCACTTGGAAAGAAAAGGAAGAGGTACGGGAGCCAAAGAAAAACATCAAAAACATCATACATCCATCAAAATTGAACATCAGTAGCTGATGTTACGATGTTGAGGTTGTTTGGTGAAGTTTGAGGTTCGTTTGGGGAAGTTTGCCTTTTGTCCTCCAGGCTCTTCGCATCATCGATGGACCTGAGGAACCACAGGGCAAGCGTAACAACGTCATGGGAGTGCCTTTGATAAAGACTGACATTCGAAGGAAGGACAATCAAGAACAATTGATGATAAAGAACTACTGTAACAAATTTTCTATTATTTTCTCACTTTTTCACTTGGTCAGTATGGGTTTATTGAAAACAAAACACCAATGTTGTTGTCGTTCTGAGGTTCACACCAGATATCCTGGCCTTGGCTTCCAAGTGCAGGTGCAATTTCACCTTGTGGAAACTTTCACCGACTTTTACTCAGATTCTGAATCTGAGGCATACTGGAATATGCTTGTTGCGGGCGGCGACACACAGGCTTGGGGCTGGGTTGCACTCGTTCTTACTTTGATCGAGTTTGGATTTTGGATTTTGAGACTAGACAAGCCACGAAGTCACTTATAGTCCTATAGTTGCACCTGGTGGAAATCTTTGAAGATCCAGGATTTGGCTGCACTTTTTCTCGATCAAGAGATACACTAGATACATGCTTGTAAAATGATGCCTATCGGTCCCTGCGCGTCTTCCTTTCCCACTTGCATGAATCAAAATCAGGTGAAGGTGCCGTTGCAGCGATGGGACACTGAGATTTACTACAGGCACGAAGCGATGACATCGGATGACACTTTTTGTTGCGCAAAAAATTCTATTCTCAGGGCGGAGCACACCATTGGCTTCTCGATGACCTGTCATGGTGCCACACTTCAGCAGGCCCCAAAATTTCGAAAACAAAAACAAATCATGACATGAAAGGATCAATGGATCAATCCGTAAAAGACAGGAAAACACAGGGAAAACTCCAGAATTTGAAATTTGCACTTCATCCAGTGAGAGTGCCCTGCCTCAATTCTCTGCTCAGTCGGAAATCGAGCTTTTTGACAATCAGTTCTTTGGCATCGATGCCAAGGAGGTGTGGAAATATGTCTTAGCATGTCCTAGGATCCCTCCAGGGATATATGAATCATATGATGATGCATTGATGCAGAGCACATTTCTTGAAAACTAGATCCACCCCATATCAGACATGGAAAAATCTTTTCTTTTGTGCCAGGCAACAGAACTGGCACCCTACATGCGGTGTATGTTGGAGGCGGGTCTCAGCACAGTTGACAGCAACATCTGACGCGACAAGCCGAGAATTCTGCCAGGTGGGCTACGAAGCCATGCACAACGCGGGACATCGAAAGGATGAACTGAAGAATTTCAAGTGCGGTGTCTTCGTGGGCGATTCTGGCACTTGGCCTCAGACTTTGATTCAATTTTTCAATTCATGGTGAAGATCCACCAAGCCAATGTTGGTAACTTGATGTAATTTTCATATATGAAATTTGTAAAAAAGTCCATAGTAAATAAGTTTCAATACTGTGACTATGACCACATCTTTTCAGAGAGAAAACTTTTCATGAAAACCATTCTGCCCTTGAGGTTCTGATTGGGATGCAGTGCATCAAACAGCTGCGCGCGATAGACCCCTGATCTTTGCTGGAAGGTTGGCTGGTTTTGCGGTGATTTCAGCAACTAAGAAGATGGTCCTGTAAGAAATTTGAAGAGATGCTTTCAGAATAATCACAGGATATCACAAGTACATCTATCACAATGACAAATATATGACACATATCATTATGTGACTCATGTGAATAATTACTAGATGGACCATGTGAATACCAGATTGACCTGGACCTGTTGTTTTGGATGATGAAACGATAAATTCAAACAACGCTTCGTTGAAACGTTTCGTTGACAGGGAACGTTCGGCAGCTGCGAATCGAATGTCTCACATCTTTGGACTCACTGGCCCCACCTCGACGGCTGAGACAGCTTGTTCGAAGCCGAGAATGGACTCGATGTCATCCCCAACTGGCAAAAAAAACATGCAAAAAAGTACAAATTTAGTGTTTCAAAGTTGACATATAGTTCCCCCCCCAAAAAAAACATTTTTTTTTGTGTCCGACAAACGACCACTTTTGACACCTTTTTGGCTTGGTTGAGGCTCCTCGTCGCTGGTGGCGCTTGGCATCGCCCAGATGACCATGAGGCGAGGGCGAGGGAAGATCCGAAAAACAATCAGAATCAAACTGGCATTTTTTTCAGGTTGCAAGTTTATGGCAAAAAATGCCAATTCATCACCTGTTTAGGTCGAAACTGGACGATCAGATGAATCCAAACATTGGCACTGATTTAAAGCATGGCCTTGTGGTGGGTGGCCCAGACTTTGTAGAGACGCTTGTGATGCTGTGGTGTTGTGGATTATGCTATTAAAGCATTCAGCGACATTTTAACTTTTCTTTGGCAAAACATGTTTTTGAAAATGAGTCTTGAAAGAAGTGCCGCGCCTTTTTGATTTTGTTAGTCTTCCAAATGCTGCGGCGCCTTTTTGTTTTTGAGAGTTTTCATTCTTTTCACTCCAGATTCTCAGACGTGCAAGAATTTCTGTGAGAGTTCTGTATTTTTGTAAACGAAGTTTTCATCTGAGATTGGGAGCAACACGCTCATTGGACCCTTTGGATACATCTCCTTGAGTGGACCTGGTATGCTGACGCACCAAGGAAGGTTTCGACCTTAAGTCATTTAGATCGGTTGAGGAAGTTTTGTTTTGGGGGGTCACGGATTTTCCGATTTCGTGAGGTGCTTTACTTTTGATCATTCCGCGGATGGTTTCGCTCGAGGAGAAGGCAGGAAAGACATTTCGGTGCAGTGGATACAGTATGGTACAACAGTTACAGCAGTATATATCTTTATGTAAAAGTTTAGGTAAGTTTCAAAGTCGAGCTTCTAATATCAGATAGAATCACGTGTTTTTACAAATCTATTTCATCTATGTATATAGAACATTCTTCATTTTGTAGATATTCCACTCTGTAAAGTGAGTATTCACAGATTCATGTGGTTTATTTGCTGAATGGGAGGCATTGGCGCCCTCAAGTTGAAGGTCGGATCCGAAAACTCTGGTAGATTGAAAACTCTGGATGTACGACAGAAACATGCAGGGAATTCAGGGGAAACCAGACATTTTTTCACCACGTTTCCTGGTCCAGCTTTGGATTCAGACACTCTTTTGATGATTTGATGAACTCAAGGACTCAAGGCTGGCTGATGTCTTCTAATCTCAAGTTTCTGTATTTGCATCTATGTATGGTCTATGGCATCTATGGTATTCTTTGCTTGGTACACTCTGTTTTGGTATCTCTGGCTGCCCATGATCTGCCCATGCAACAATTCTTCTACCAAAATCAAAGAGCTTATGAAGTATATAAAGCAATCCTTCTACAATTTTCCCATTACCTGCTTCTGATGAATCTACCAATCTATCCAAACCCTCGAAGTGAGACTGCCGAATCGTCGAATCTTGCAGGTCTGTGAAGATTCCTTCGAAGCAGCTGGCAGAGTCGCTATGCTCATCGGTTGTAGTGTCAATCAGGATGGTCGAAGTGCTTCGATGACAGCGCCCCATGGCAACTCAGCTCGAATAGTTGAAGAGCATTCGATGATTTTTATGGAAACCAGCGAAGCAGCAACAAGATTTTGTAGAAGTTTTTTTCAGAACAACATCAGAGTGTATCAGACACCCCAAGACCCAAGTGATTTTTCTGAGGCCCCTCGCAGCAGGAAGTCATTCGGCAGTCCATGAGAGAGGCCAAGGGCAACGTTGCCAAGACTTGTTCAAACAGGGAAGGATAGGAAATCAGCGCGATGGATGGGTAAGATTTTCAGGGTCGCATTTGTTGGGACTTGCTCCCAAAAAAACCATGGATGAATCACTGGAGGCTGGACTTTCACCGAATATGATCACCATTGCGGAGTGTCACGGAACAGGCTGGCAACTGCCATGCAATCATGCTGCATATCATGCAAAAAGACGGCACTAAGACAGCTATGTCATCTCCGTTGATGTTTTCCCATTTTCGGATAACACAGGCACGGCGTTGGGTGATCCTATTGAAATTGGAGCCCTGCGAGGGGCCAGCTGCTGAAAGACAGTTTTTCTTTGGGACACGTTTGAACAACTTTAGAGATATCGTTGGACCTGAAATGGGTGTGATTTGTGATAGAATTTGATTTGTAATGATTTGTGGTATAGTATAATTCAATTTCCGTATATTCTTGATGATTCATACCTGCTTCCTGATTTTTTTCAAAACATGAATTCCTTCTGATTTTCCCCGAGTCTTTGGAGAGATCACCTGAAAAAGTGATGTTTTTATCGTTTCTCTCCAAGGTGATGAGGGCTGATCGCAGCGTGCC
Source organism: Breviolum minutum Mf 1.05b.01 (assembly GCA_000507305.1). Taxonomy (NCBI): domain Eukaryota; class Dinophyceae; order Suessiales; family Symbiodiniaceae; genus Breviolum; species Breviolum minutum. The sequence goes on along the minus strand of DF239072.1, from coordinate 102,072 downwards.
GATCCTGAAGACATCCAGCAAGACCAATTTGGGTCACCTGGAAGCCGGCGCTGGGATGGCAGGCGCTGTGACGAGAAAAACGGTGAAAAGATGGCCATGGCGTAGCTATTTTCCATGATCCTTAATGTATTCGGTTTATTCACTTTGAAAAAATTGCCAAACTCAGTCTTTGCAGATCTTTGCAGTCTCTACAGTATTCTACAGTCAACATAGGCAACGTTGTCGTTGGTTTCATTTCTTCGACCAGTAGGGTTACGTCTCAAACTTCTCCAAGAATTTTGGCATTTTAAAGAAGATGTACTTGATATGCATTTTTCTAGTGAGTTTTTTTCTAGTGAGTTTCAGTCCATTGAAGGTTTGTTGTCGTTTCACCTGTTGATTACACCTGGGATGGCAGGTTTGATCAAATGCATTTGCATGTTGAACTATTCTGCTGGTGCTCCCAACATCCACCTTTTGGTGCTGAATCCGCACTTGGATGTAGCAGGCAGGATCAAGTATCAAGGGATGGGTGGATCAAGAGATATCTGAAGCACAGGAACATGCGTTGTGATGTCATCATCTGAAAGCTGGAGATTGAAATTGGATGAAATTGGCAGGTTATCCGGTGTATTTCGAAAATGAGCTCATAGATTATGGCCAGTTCCCTAGCGTTGCGTTCCGTGTCGAAAAAACGATGGTCCGAAGCTTCGGAACAGCGACTCGGAACTCGGTGTCCGGTTTTCCCTCCCGAGGTGCAAACAGTGGCCTCACGGGGGTGTCATCCTTTGGTTTCGGAGGCAGTGATCAGATGTGACCATTTTTTGATCCATGAAATGTCTAACGAATGAGGTGTGGAGGTTTACTTTATCAGCAAAAGTACTATCTAAATCAATACTTTATTGTTAAAAATAGACATAATAGATGTTATTTTCTAAACATCCCGTGTTTCAACATGTTTCTCAACAGCCAGGAACGAATGCCCGTGCAGATGTATGGGGCCATGCGACGAAAGGACACAGGTACTCCATCACTGGCCCATTGGAGTCCCTCGCAGCCTTCAGGTGATCGTCCGAAGTGAGATTCTTCCATTGGCAGAAAACACAAAACAAATCAGAAAACAGTTGAAGAGTTCATCAAAACAATATTTTAGATATGTTTTCTGATGAGAAATGAAGTGTTACCAACCATAGTATCTGGAATGTTTTTGCAAATGATCACGGATGATATCAATCTTATTAATGTTGAGATGGTAAAACAATAGAATATCAATGACTGAAAGAAGCACAGACAGCAAAGATTTAGATTGTTGCGACTCGAACCGATGCTGCGGCAAAACAAAAGCGACACCGCTGCGAAAGACCGAACCACCACTGATTAGATATTGGAAAAGAGGTTGAAAACACATCAACAAATTCTGAAGTAAATAAGAGATCAAACCGAACAAATGTTCAAAGTTGTTCAAAGTCGAATCACAAAGAATGATGTTTAAATTCTTTCCCACTGAATGGGAACTGTGAGCTTCTTGCTCGACGTCAAGTGCTCTGATTCGTGCTTCCTTCGAACCTGTTAACGTTGGCTCAAAGCCCAATTTTGTTCCAGTTCCATCGCCTTGACTCCCCACAAGAAGCAGCTTGTCAGCATGGCTTGCGTGGATTACTGGGATTGCCGGGATTGCTGGATACGGGCGTAGCTGTTTCGTTCCTCATATCTGAAGATGCGATGTTCGCTTTGATTCGAGGCCCTGGATCGCCATGGGAGGTCCAATTGACTGCTTCAACTGCGGAGGTCGGCGGGATGTTTGTGTGTCCCTTGTTAGATCCTTCTAGATTCTAGACTTTGAATGACTCTGAAATGAGTGAAACTACGTATTCATGTCACTCAACGATTGCAGGTGACCACTTTGCCCGCGATTGCCCTGAGGGTGGCAAGGGCAAGGGCAAAAGCAAGAGCAAGGTGCATCATTGCTTCATGAGACTTTCATGCGAAAACATGAGGCACAATCTGAATTAGATTGCAATGCTTTATTTACTTCATTTGCACCCTGGCAATGTGCCAAGACTTGTGAAGCTGAAAAGCATGATGTTTTCCTGTGCAGGGGCCAATGGAGTGCTGGCAGTGTGGAGGCGGGGTCTATTACCACTTCCAGACAAGACTTACTCTGTACTTGTTCTATTGCGTTCTATGACTTTCGGAAGGACACACCCTGAAATTTGTGAACAGTTTGTTGTCATTTTGCTGTTTTGATGAACTTGATGAGGCGACCACATGGCTCGCGATTGCCCAGAGGGCGACAAAATGGGCAAGAGCAAGGGCAAGGCTTGAACAGATGTAATCGAACAGATGTATCACCCTCTGGCTGTAAATTTGACGTATTTGATGTACCTGATGATCGTGGAAGTTTTGGCAACATTCGTAAGTGCTTTCATTTTACAAAGTAAACTTTGTTGTTCTTGTATTTAAAGAATTGTAGAAGTTTCCATTCCCGTTCATGTTCGTTCTTTTGTTTCCAGGGTAAGTCCATCGAGTGCTTCAACTGTGGAGGAGACCACTTCGTCTGGGCCCTGGAATGGGGTTCTGATGGGCACTGCTTCACATTTTTTCATAATCATCTACAACTTCCGGTGAGTGCATGCGCATTGTTGATGAGGCCAGGGATTGCCCTGAAGGTGGCAAGAGCAAGGGCAAGGGCGGAAAAGGCGGCAAGGGCAAGGGTCGCTCAGACATGTTTGTGCGGATGGTTGTCAATGTTAGATTCGTCACGACGTTACGAGTCATTGGGTTGGCATACCATATGGTCCAGTATGCTCGAGCTTCGAATGTCATGATGGCAGGTGTTTGCTTTGACTTCAGGGACAATGGCAGCTGCAAGTTTGGAGATGAGTGCCGCTTCAGCCATGAAGCATAGGTGGCTTTTCCAATCCTGCCAGTGGTCATTCAAATCGTTGATTGTGAAACATCAGAAACATCATGAGGTAAAGAAAGTGTGAACATTGAAAAGTCAAAAGCCTTGACAAATGAGATCCGATTTTTCAGGCTACCAATGGATTTCATGGAACTTTTTCAATGAACGTGTTCATATTTCATAGAATCACAGACCACCAAAACCGGACCTTGTGAAACTTTTTTTTGGGAGGAGACTCACCGTCACCTGCAGTGCCGTGGGCAGGCAAGTTGTGGCATTGATTCCATTGATTCTGCCGCGTCTTTGAACTTTGAAATCCAAATTTGATGAAAGATTTATCAATTCTTCCAACGATGCCCATGTTGCGACATGGAGGCGTGATGTGCTTCGACAAAACTGAGTATGTTTGGTCTCAGTGTTCCAAGCCGTTTTGATCTCGTCGGTGCATGACACAGAAACTTTGAAGGGTTTGCAGTTGACCTTTTGGACAAACACCTAAACTTGCTTGCAACTTTCACATGCACCGCCTTCCTTTGCATACAGAGGCCTTTAGGCCACTGAAACCTTGAAATCATTAGCTTGAGTATAAATTCATGTTATAGCTTTATATAAATAGGTGGTTTAGGTCGCTTGGTTTATGGTTCATGATCAACATGGAGATATTTCAAGGTTGGCGTATTTTCAAGGACAACAGGTCCAGTCGGAGTATTCTACACGGGGAGCAGTTAGGAAGATGAGTTATACAGCAAGATGCCTCAGATGAACACAATCGTGTTCGAAATCCTTTGTCAAAGAGGTTGTAGGACTGCTTGAGATGTCGGATGTAATTCTCGTTCGCGGAACAAAGCGCTGGACTCTGGACATAATATATTGCCCACCATTTTGGCTGTGAACCTCCTGAGTTGCTGTGAACCTCCTGAGGCAGTATATTGTTGCTATCAAGGATGCAAATCTATGATTTATGAGAATGCAATATGCATGTTTTTTTTCGGTCTTCCTGGTTATCATTGTTATCATGAACATTTGAGATTTTCTGGATGTAAAATTGGTGCCTCCCAATTTTTGGCTCAGCGGCTTCAACGCTTGGGCCGCGGAATAAAGCCGCTCTGATGCGCCTGGTTGGGGCACCGAAGAGTGGAGATGACTGAAAATGGCTCTAACGGGTTAGATGTTCATATCAGCTTCGTTTTTATATGCCAATATTAGTGAAGATCTGTGGGAAATTGGCAAATGAAAATGGTCATCATCTAAAACTGCACAACTTTGGCTCAACTTTGGCTCAAAGCCCTTTTTTTTGTTCCAGTTCCCTCGCCTTGACTCTCCACAAGAAGCAGCTTGTCAGCATGGCTTGCGTGGATTACTGGGATTGCTGGGATTGCTGGATGCAGGCGTAGCTGTTTCGTTCCTCATATCTGAAGATGCGATGTTCGCTTTGATTCGAGGCCCTGGATCGCCATGGGAGGTCCAATTGACTGCTTCAACTGCGGAGGTCGGCGGGATGTTTGTGTGTCCCTTGTTAGATCCTTTCAGACTTTGAATGACTCTGAAATGAGTGAAACTACGTATGAAAGTCACTCAACTATTGCAGGTGACCACTTTGCCCGCGATTGCCCTGAGGGTGGCAAGGGCAAGGGCAAAAGCAAGAGCAAGGTGCATCATTGCTTCATGAGACTTTCATGCGAAAACATGAGGCACAATCTGAATTAGATTGCAATGCTTTCTTTACTTCATTTGCACCCTGGCAATGTGCAAAGACTTGTGAAGCTGAAAAGCATGATGTTTTCCTGTGCAGGGGCCAATGGAGTGCTGGCAGTGTGGAGGCGGGGTCTATTACCACTTCCAGACAAGACTTACTCTGTACTTGTTCTATTGCATTCTATGACTTTCGGAAAGACACACCCTGAAGTTTGGGAACAGTTTGTTGTCATTTTGCTGTTTTGATGAACTTGATGAGGCGACCACATGGCTCGCGATTGCCCAGAGGGCGACAAAATGGGCAAGAGCAAGGGCAAGGCTTGAACGGATGTAATCGAAGAGATGTATCATCCCCTAGCTGTAAATTTGACGTATTTGATGTACTTGATGATCGTGGAAGTTTTGGCAACATTCGTAAGTGCTTTCATTCTACAAAGTAAACTTTGTTGTTCTTGTATTTAAAGAATTGTACAAGTTCCCGTTCATGTTCGTTCTTTGGTTTCCAGGGTAAGTCCATCGAGTGCTTCAACTGTGGAGGAGACCACTTCGTCTGGGCCCTGGAATGGGGTACTGATGGGCACTGCTTCACAGTTTTTCATAATCATCTACAACTTCTGGTGAGTGCATCCGCATTGTTGATGAGGCCAGGGATTGCCCTGAAGGTGGCAAGAGCAAGGGCAAAGGCGGAAAAGGCGGCAAGGGCAAGGGTCGCTCAGACATGTTTGTGCGGATGGTTGTCACTGTTAGATTCGTTACGACGTTACGAGTCATTGGGTTGGCATACCATATGCTCCAGTATGCTCGAGCTTCGAATGTCATGATGGCAGGTGTTTGCTTTGACTTCAGGGACAATGGCAGCTGCAAGTTTGGAGATGAGTGCCGCTTCAGCCATGAAGCATAGGCTGGCAGTAGTCTGAGCGATTTTCATTTTGACAGCGATTTATGTTTTTCTGATCAAGATTTTGCAGATTTGCTTTCATGATGCATTTGCTTTTGCTTTTACTTGACAGGATTATACTGACTACATACTATCAGTCAGAGTCGTTGCTATTGAAGAGTCGGAGCCTTTGCGATACTACCCAGTGGTGCAGTTTGCAGCAAAGCCTGCTTTGAAACTTGAAACTATCCCACTGTCAAGCGGTCACTACGTTCTCGATGATAACATTGTAGCAACGGCCAACCCGGCGAGTTGTGAGCCTAGGTGCACCGTGAGGTGCAAGCACAGGGCCGCTGAAATGCGGAACGAACCCTGTGTTTTTGCGGATCAGCTCCGCATTTTGCCAATTCGCTGCGGTTTGAAAGACAAAAAGCAACGACTTGGCGGATAGCCATGGATAGGCATGGATAGCCATAGATTTTGCAGGAAAAAGCATTGTGGGATCATTGCGACATCTTGTGATATTTCATATTTCAGATCACATCGAACTTGGATCACCAGAGGCCTTGGCACTGCCGCTTTTGCCAAGTGCATTGGGTTGGAGACCAAGAATTTCTCAGGATCAGATGCTCCAACCATGCCAGTAAATGAAGATTGAAACAAACATGTAAATAGAGGGGCAAAAGAGTGCAATTAGATAACCTTGTCGTTTCTTCTCCAAAGATGTGAGAGTTGTAGAATTTATGGTTCATCTATTGTTGAGTTTGATTTTTCAAACAGAGTCAAAGCTGTCGCAGAGGCAGTGTGCCAAGCTGTGCCATTGCAGGGCAAGGGTCATGACCTCGGAAAACATGCACGATGTAAAAAGACGAATCAACCAAAACATATTCACATAATACTAATACTGTGATATACAGTGATACATCACAAACAACCAGCAAGTCATTCAAGATGATGCAATGCCTTGAAGTACGATGAAAGCACGATGAAAGTCATCCATGGTGACGAGAACCCCCCAGAGTTTGGTGGAGATGTCCGAGATCGCAGCGAGGTATGATGATCCGGTGATCACTTCAGCCAATGGTGGGCTAGGTGAGATGCACCGACATCGAAAGCAGTCATACAGCTGGAGATAAATCAAAGTCATGAAGCCAAATACAACATGTATATATAAGGACGCCGTAATTCAATGTGACAAATAATGAAGGTATACTGGAATGTATATGATGTATAGATGTACAACTCCAAGGATGATCACGAAAACTAAGAACTTCTGCAACTTTGGCAAGATGTCCAGACACTCCCATCGTTGTTGGTGCGCAGGCATTGAGGATGCATCAGCCTGTCAGGCCTTGTGTGTCTCTTGGCCAAGGACGACTTGCACGAAAGTATAAGAATTGTGATGTGAAACTTTGTTTACCTGGCCATCTCTCGGTTGATACACTATCGTTCCTCCCCAGTATCCTGAGGCTGCTCAGCATTTGTGCTCTGCGTCTTGGTGGCATTGGTGGCACTCGAAAGATCTGAAAACGCTTCAACCGACGAAGGCTGGAAGTTCATGTGCCGCCACTCGTGAGGTGTTCACCTATTACTCCAAGGACGGAGGCAGACACTCAGAAAGGAGATCACTTGAGAATTGACTTATATGACTCATAGCATCTGAGTTACAGAAATACTTATTTGTTTTTTTACCAAAGATATTATGTATATGTATACATAGTGTATATTTGTACATGAATATCAGCTTGACAAGACATCGACCCTTTTTTGTTGGCTTTGTGCCTTGGCATTTCATGAATTGGTACGATTTGACTTGGTCCTTTTCGGAATGGTGGAATGCTTATGTCTCAGGTTGTTGGTTACAAGGTTCTGGGCTGAAGCCCAAGCCGATGCCGGGTGCCACCGCTGGGCCAAGGCGACGACAATTTCAATCACATGTGACATATATAAGAAGGTCAGCAATTGCGATAATTTCGCCTGCATGGATCTATCAGGAAATCATATGAAATCTACATGGGATGGTAAGAAATGATCAATCATATAAGTGTCCAAAGGTGACTTAAAAGTGCAGGTCTTGCAAGGACTACGAGGTGTGGGGATTGTCAGTTGACTCATGCGTCACCACTCACTTGCCAACTGCAAACGTGTTCAACAAACTCCACTGAATCATCGGCCCATGGCCATGATCATCCCATTATCTACTATATTCCACTACTATATTTACACACAATCAATCGAAAAATAAGATATAAAACAGTATATGATATACATGTTTTGGCCCAGCCCCCTTGTAACTCAGACAATACCTATTTTATCCCTTCAGGAGGATAGTTGCAATATTTCCCTAGAATCGCGAGTCCATTGCCCACTGAGGCAGCGCATACCGCGGCCAGCGGAAGCGTGACAGGCGTGACCGAGGTGACAGGCGTGAATGAATTCAACGTTGACGTCTCCACTTTTGCTCCCACCGTTCCGGAAGCCAGTGCCCCAAAGTCGACTTTTTCTACGTTCGCAGTACTTGGAGAATATTTAGGTTTTGTTCTATGCATCACGATGCTTCTTCTCCTACCATGTTTCACTGTGAATCGTTCGACCAAGGACACTACAACCCCTATGCCATCCCGCTTTATCAAGGTTTGAAATCTTCAAGTCACGATTTCTCAAGTTATTTTGCGTGAACTTTAACAGGCAGGCAATGACCTGTACTTCGCGGAGGGCCAGAATCCACGGAGGTGGGAGAAAGTGAGATAAGTGAAAAAAGGGAAATGTGTGAACAAAAACACTGGGAAGATAGTGAAACTATCTGAAAAATTGCTGAGCATAAGTGCTCTGAAATGGCAGTTGTCGGCAGGGCGCATTTGGTGCGATTCCTCTCTTGTGGTGGCTGTGAAAGCGCGTGCGATAATTACATTCACGTCCTACTGGCCTGCTTCAGCCAAGTGATGGGACGTGCGAGGGGCGAACATCACATCAGTTGGAGCATTTTCAAACATGTTCAAAAATTATATTATTTTCAAACATCAGAGTTGCCAGAAGGTTAATCCAATCTGATATCCACAATCAAATTTGCAATGTTTTGAGGTGAATCCAAACTACATCGTTGCATCCTGAGGTGATTTTTATTTTTTGGATGCCAACAAAAAGTCCGATCGAAGCCACCTTTGGATTCATGAAAAAACGAGGCCACTTTGCAACGAGATATTGATTTCCGTTGCAAGATGTTGGTCTGAAAACTCAGTTGAAAGTCTTGGAAGGAACCCATGAGGAGCCATGTCATGAATGTTGACGAAGCATTTGACTCAGGACACAATTACCGTTAGAACCTTAGATCTTTAGGATGGATCGCTGTTTTTTTCATTGCGAAAACACGTTTTTGACTCTTTCGATTCGATGGATTTTTTTGACCACTCAGACACCAGAGCCCTCGACGTTTCAAGAGCAGGACTTTAAAGAAGTCAAATGAGTCTTTGAAGTTGGACCAATGATTGTCGAAATCCGGTGTTCAAAATCATTGCGTAAAATCAAAAGGGGCTGAACAGTTTGAATTGTATTTGCAATGGCATTCCAAACGATTTTGCATGTAATTTCTCAAGAGATTCTGCTGAAATTTCATTCCAACAGGATCGCTATGATCCTGGTCCATGGTGGTGGCCACTTTTGCTGTGTTCCTCGGCTGTCATCATGACATTGGAACAAGCAAACTCCCCCAAACAACCCAATGAAAAATGGAAAAAATGGGAAATCTTCGAAGGTTTCGACTTTTGTGTGGTACTTCACTGGCTGAGATTTGCATCAGGTCTCTTGATGTGCTGCTGGCATCTCAGGAATTGATGAAGTTAAGTGTACTGAGGCAACAACAGTACTATGATTCAAGGTTGCTTCAATGACAGATGAATGATGATGAATGCAAATGAATCAATGAATGCATTTTTTTTGAGGTTGTATGGCCGGCTTTCTCATGTTCGATGAGGATTGGCAGAGGCGATTTCCGTTTTTTTTGGTAACTAAGACTAACGTAGTTGTCATTTCCCCGGGAATCAGCGCCTGCAGGCGTGCCAAAGGCTGGATTCACCGCAGCTCCCGACGAGGTTCCAGGGCAACGTCGGTCGGTCGCTCGTTGCTTCGGGTGAGTCGCCGAGCCGTTGGAGGTCGCACCTCGGAGATGCAGTCGCTCACCGGGAGCCGATGGGTGGAATGGATGGATGTTAGGTTGAAAGGATGGATGTTAGGTTGATGTGAATCATGTATGAATACCATGCAATTTTGAATAATACATATGAATATCATGTTTTCATCACATCTCATTCAAAGAGAGCTACATTTCATGTGACAAGGATTCTTTTCCAATTTTGTTCCATCGATCTCGCTGAAACATGATAGAAAACAGTAACGTCACCATTGAAGTTGAACGATTGGAATGCAGGAGAAATGGTGCTGGACAAGGAACTTCTGGGTTGGTTGCAACTTCAATCATCAGACGTCTTGATGTGTTGGTGTGTCTGGTCAGGGCAGCTGAGCGCCTTATCGCAAGATGTGCTAGGACCTGGGTCTGCGAGCTCAGAAATTTCATTTGAAACTTGAATTGCAGATGGAAATTTCCATAGTCAGAAGTCATGAATTGACAGGAAAAACTGCATATCGATGTATTGTTTTCACCGGATGAGATTCCAGGCCTCCAGTGGCCGGCATGACTAGCCCAGCTGGAAAGGCTTTGGAGCGTGAGAGTTGAACGAATCGAAACCTGTCAACTGCCATAGAAAAATAAGTCAGAAGATTCCTTATGCCAGGCGTTTTTTTTTTGGTTTTATTAAACTTGCTTTTTGTTGGATGGTTGGATGATTTATTTGACGATTTGTTTGCTGGTAGAATATGATAGAGAAGGGTTTGATTGATGATGGTTTCATGATAATTTCATGATCTTTGATCATCTCCATGCTTTGATGTTTACATTGCCAGGATCATCGCCCACGGCTCTTCTCTGCGTAAGCCTTCCCATGGTGAAGCGTAGCCTATGGAGCCAAAGGATTTTGCTGAGAGACATGTGATATGTCTGAGATCTAAAGATCTAAACAAGATTACATGAAAACAACATAGTGACATAGAGATTGTATTGCAAGTTGTTGATGATATCATATGTTAGTTTGTAAATGCATACATGCATACAAGCATGTGAAAACCAGAAAAGAGACAGAGATTGAAAGGAATCAAAAGTTGCTCAATGGTGCCATAAACATGTGGAGAGTTTACTTTGGAGCTTGCATAGGTTAAAGGCAGCAAGGTGCACATATTGACAATGTCCATGATATTTAGAGACTCTCCTTTGAAACTTCTGCATTTGGTAGGCCTCCAGTAGCTTAACCGGCTCGTTTCACCTAAAATGATTTGGCCAATGGATTGAAAAGCGAATCTGCAGAATCTGAGTATTTGATAAACCTGTTCGATGCTATGGAAGTTCCAAATGTCGCACAGCATGGACATGACCTGAGTCGGTCTTTTTGTTGACTGAGCAAGCTGTTGCTGGAGCTTTCCCAATCAAGCTGATTGGACAGACGATTGGACAAAGACAGATTTGTAAGATATCGAAGTGTCATTTAGAATAAAACTGCTGGAATCCACAGTTTCCATCACAGTGTGAGAGCACTCAATTGGCATTTTACAGCTTTCGATTCTTTGGATTCTTTCCTATAGTGATATCAGTGATATCTAGTATAGTATCTTTTTTTGATCCAACCCTTGAAAGTGCAACTTGGAGTACTGTAGGATTTGCAGAGGTGAAAGTCATAGATTGAGACCCCGCCATGAGTAGTTCGAGCTGGTGGGGACCGAAATCTTGCGACAGAAACTGACAGAAACAGGTAGAAATGATTCTATTGACAGGAAGTAGACTTAACAAGACAAAAAGCTGGGAAACGCTTGTGGACTCCGTGGTCATATGACATATATCACATATGACATCCACTAGCACATCATTGCTCTCCTTCTCTGGACGTTTTGCAGGTCCACGTTGAAAGCAAAGTTCCGTACAGACAAACGATGTGAAGAAAGCTCCTGTCGTGACAGGCGGTGTGGTTGGGAACAAGTCCCTCCAACTATAAAATTGCCTAAGTTTCCTTTGCAGTTGGAATATAACGGAAATGATTGAAATGCTGTGCGACGAACTGCTGATGCTTGGCGAGATCAGCGAAGGAAATTCTGCTTGACAGGTCGAGCACTGCTCCCGATGACGATGAGGCGCAAGATGCTTTGGGGAGCACGCAGCAAACCCAGCAATCCATCAAAAGCAACCTTCTCTTAGCTTTTCAATATTTTTTAAAGTAGTTTGTTCAGCATTTCTTATAGTTCGCGAATTGCCACTTTGAATTATACTCTGACAGCCTACTGATGGATTTCAAGATTTCTCCAACAGCAATGTGTTTCACAGGCTAGTTTTCCAAACCTTTTTTCAACAAGGCATCTTTTTCCGTTTCTCACCGAAGAACACACCCCCAAAAAAACTCACCCACAGGTGGAGCCTCCGGACAGGGCGGAGATCGGCCGCGCGGCCTGGCGTTACCTCCATGCGCTGGCGGCCCAGTTCCCCGAACGACCGAAGAACGCCGAAAGCGTCCAGGCCCAGGCGCGGAGCCCGTGGAGCCGGTTGTCCATCTGCGTTGAACGGGTTGAGATGGGTAGGTATGGTTTTGAGGTATGGTTGAAGATGGTGAAGTTTTTTTCAATGTTTGTTTGAATTTATGACATGTTTGAAATTTGGGAGAAACATGAGAAAAAACTTGAAATATGCATTTCCTGATGAATGGCAGTTCCCCAACAGGTGATGCTTTTGAAACGACAGAACAAATCGAATTCTTAATTTGATTCCATACAAATTTCCACGTCGCCATTTGCTGGGAGTGTGGTGCCAGGATTGGCTGGCGGCATTCATTCAAAACTACCCGCACCTTGGCTGAAAGAGTAGAGAGTCCAACGGAAAACAGCATCCACATGGTTCCGACCTTCTTTTTTCAGAGTGAATTGCATCATGTAAATTCATGTAACGTCTGAAAATCTGATTTTTTCTGACATTTTTGGGAGTGATTCGCTATTTTCTGACGCGAATTTGACTCTGATTTGACTGATCTTTGAGGTGTACTCATTGTGCCACACACTTTGTGGACGTCTGCGAAGCAATGCCTCCCAAGACAGAGTCCCGGGCTGCTTATTCCGTGTGGAAACTCAGTTTTGTGACTGGTTTTGTGGTCAAAAGTGTGGTGTTTTTTTGTGTTTTTGCCATTGAAGTTCTTTGAATCGTTTTTGTGGCTTTCACCACTAGAAAGGTAAACACATGAACCGGAAGGTTTAGCATGAAAGCGCAAATCAACATGAATCGACTTAAATCATACGTGAAAAAACTGAACAGTGTTCTTGTTCATGAACAATTTCATCAAGTTTCAACTTGGTTCACTGCTTGTCCAGCAAGAAAAATCCATCGCTGAAGCTTCGAGGTGTGGTGGTGTCAAGCGTTGGCAGCACAGTTTGGGTTTCCGTTTCGGACGATGTTTGGATTTTTCTAGGAATCAAAGAAGTTTGAGTCTCAGGCACAACAAAGTCAACGAGCATTTGAAGCAAGAGTTGCGTTCTCAGTTTCAAGCCTTTGCCACACAAAATTTTGCATCATGTGACTGGTATTTCTTTCAAAATCGGCATTTATCCAATCTCAGTGAACAAAAAACCTTGGTGTTTTCCTGCAAGAAACAAAAAAGGAACGGCATTTGAGTTCGGGCTGTTTAATCTTTTAATTCTTTCCAATCCACCATTCGATGTGGGCAGGAAACGGCCCTGCGATCCAGCCCAGTTGATCAAAGCCGGGTCGAGTCCTTGTGGCACTTTCCGATACTTTGGGCACTTCTGTTGAAAGTCCATTTGGAAAAAACTATGAATTCGTTGAAGAGGTACCATGAGGTAGCAACATGTTGTAGGTTGAAACGATTTTGACCTTAACTCAGTCAACATGATCAACCTGAGTCAACATGTCAAAGTCTTGGCAATGATCTGCTCAGGCAATTGGGCCTTTCTTTGGATGAGATTCAGTGAGGATGTAGCTAAGGATGGTCACACCTGCTGTGTCAAAAAAACGCTACAAGAGGGGTGGTGTTGCGTGAACAAGATACAGGACCAACAAGAGAGAATGTTGAAATGCTTCGCTTTGTATCATTTTGAACTGCAAAGATTCTTGATTTCAGATCTTGCAAAATGCCTTGAACTGGCTTCAGGTGCTGCTATCCGCCAGTTTTCAGATACTGTACTGTAGTTTTCACAGTTTTGACATGTTCCAGACATTCTGAAGAAACCCAGTTGAAACATACGTGCCGCCAAATGGCAAACAGTTGCAGTAGGGATATTCAAGATTCCTGGGATGTCGGCCGCACGACTAGCGGAGCTCTTGCGACGTTTTAAGCACTTTGGCTGCAATAGAAAAGGACATTTTCGTGGCAAAAAGCGTGGCATTTATATGGAAGTAAAAATGTTTGACATTGGAAAAACATTTCAAACACAGAAGCTGCAACTGTTTCTCTGCCACCGTTCTGAGGCTGCCACCTTCTGCTTCGCAGGCCGAAAAAAAAAACACGTGGCAAAAAGTGACACGCAAAAAGCCAAGTGACGAAAAACACGAGACTTCCCCACCCACGCGACGTCGCGTGGGTTCGCAGGCGGAACTTCGGCGAAGCTACTACAAGCGAGCGAAACTGCTGCATCCCGACATTGCCGGAGAGGCGGTTTTGCGAAGCTTTCGCCATGTTTTGCGAAGCAGCCAATTTTGTGACTTTGGGACTTCAGGCATCCGAAGCAGACTTCAAACGCTTGCGGGAGGAGAGTTTGGCTTCGAAACTCTCAGTCTTCTTAGAAGTATCATAATCACTTTAAGTCACTTTTGATAGTTTTTGTCCATGGCAAACTGCAGACCCCAAGATCGTCAGTGATAGGACTACGATGAAGCTTCTCAACTATTGCAACAGGCCCACGTTTCGTGCTTCTTTTCGTCCCTGCCGAAAAGGGAAATCGACGACGCACCGATACATCGGAACCTCAGGCAGCGTCTGGCTACGGCTACGGGCGAAGTTACGGCGACCGTGAGGGGCAAGAAGGGCCCTGGGACCAAACGTACACCACACCTGGAGGCAGCGATTCCTCGAAGATCTTCATGAGAGATATGCAGACAATCAGATGTTGAATTGTCTTGCAGATGAAAAACACCATCGGAACATGTTGGAACAGTGAAACACTTATTGAATATGATCAGTGCATCGGTGAACTATTTAAATTTCAGATCAGATTTTTAGATGCATGGCAGAAGCCATGGTTTTTTTCAGGCCAGCAATGGACTGGTGCCACGTCCGAGCCTGGAATTGGCGCAACTCAAAATTCTGCCTGAGCCGCTGCCATTACTTGAGGTTTCGGGGCAACTTTCATGGTAACAAAGGTGGGTGCTCTCCTCAGTTTGGTGTCCATTAGATCCCATTAGGCTATAACCAAAAAGGGCATTGAAACTGAAGCGATTCATAAGATGATTGTCAGATCATTTTATTCCAAAGCTCTTGAGGTTTCGTGCTGGAAAGGTGGATTTTGATCCTCGGTCTTTCAGAGAGAGTAACCGTTCCCATAGTAGATCTGATGCTGGGCAAAGTGGCTACAGCTACCAGGCGCGGAATTTTTCTTTTCCTATTTTTGAGGGCAGCGACATAGATAAATTTCCCAAAATTTGAATCTTCCATTTTTGATCCAAAAATAAATCCCATAAATCCAAAAAACTCGGAGATTTGAGATGCGAGGCTTCTGGCCGTGCTGCTCCAAAGGCACCACATAACTGAGAAAATGGGGGACGGGGATTTCATTTTGCCATCATTTGGCTTTGCGGTAAATCTGCCATCAAATCAATGTAACAACTCTGCAAGGCTCCAACCAGAAGCTTCAATCCCGTAAGCATCTCAGGAAAAAAGGAAAAAGGAAAAAAACATCGATAAAATTTCCAAAATTCGAAAACAAAACGTGATTTAATTTTCCCGACTTCGGACTTCTGAGGCGCAGGTCTTTAAGACCTCAGTGCTCCTGGGAGTGACCCTGTTGGCTGGGCAAGCATGGTCTGCTCGCCTTCGACGTGACGCAATGGAGTTTCGTGGTGGAAAAGTTCGGGGTCCCCAGTCCGGTGAATCTGGTGAATGCTGTGAATCTGTGCTGATTCTTTGGAAAATGGATGTAATTTCATGTAACTTGATGTAATGTGCGAAAGTGTTAGGACGTTACCTTGTTGTTGTATCTAGTGGTGCTATTGTGATGTTGGAGAAACATGACAAGAAAACGTTCTGATTGCCAGTCTTGACGGTCCATTCAAGGTCTATAGCTGATCAGTTGAAGCTGAGTGAAACGCTGTCCGGCGAAGTCACTCGCGAGTCGTTTCACCACGTTTTCCGACCTGGAATCCTCACCGCCTCACGGTGCATTTCAGGGATTACAGGCCCGTGTGGCCCCGGGAAAGATCCAGAAACCAGCAAAAATTCTGCAGTTTCTTTCAATCTTGTGATAGTCATTGTTGATAATGCAACAGTTTCATAATAGTCGTAATGCCGTAATGCGGTAAAGCAGAAAATTGTTTGAATTTGACATTTCATTCATGTTCATGTCGACCCGTGACATCAACTGTGATACTTGTGAAGTGTTTACTTCGGAATGCCACATGTTTGGGAAATTGGTGCTTCTTTGGCCTGCATGATTGCGATACATTGAAACAAGTCACAGTAGTTGTTTACGAAAGGGACGGCAATTGCTTTCCTTTTTGCCTGGGCCTCTCTCTCTCGAGTTTCTTTTGTTCAGGAGTGCCGGGAGCTTCATATAGATGGAACCTGCCATCAGACATGCAACACGTTGGCATTGTTGGATCAATCTTTGCAACGTGACCATGGAGAAGGTATTTTCGTTCAAGCCAGAACATTGTAAGAATCCGAGAAGATATTTTTACTCTTGATCACTTTATCTCGCGCCTGCCAGCGCCATGGGCAATCAGGAGTTTTGCCGGCATTATCTCGCTTCCAACATTACAAAATCATACAGAGATATTTGATTGATCGATGCATGATTTCAACTACAATATGTAAAATGTAACAATCAATATCATTCAGTATTCTTGGATTCGTGATACATTGATGCAACCACGTGCCTTCGTTCAACTTGAGGTGCCTTGTTGTGGATGTTGTTCACGGCTCCGGGCGCGTTTCTATCGCTTGGAGGGTGAAGTCTTAGCATCAGATCCGCCGGAGTTTCAAAATGCTTTGTATTGGATGGCGCATCCGCAACATTATCCAAGGAGATCGGGAAAATGACACAGGATGCCAGATGAAATGACAGGATTCTTCATGAAGGTATTCTTTTCGTAAGAAGCTGGAGAAGTTTTAAAGAAGATGAAGTTTGATGATGGGCGATGACCGGGGATGGATGTAAGAAGTGGATTTGCAAGTGGCGATGTTACGATACGAGTTTCTTGTGTCTGATCCGTACCGCTGTTCTGGCATTGGTTTTGACTTTCGATTTCAATGTCATTCAGGAGGGTTGATGAATGCCTTCCCAAGATCGCCTATACAATTCAAGCTGATGGCAGCCTACAACAAGAAGATTTCAAAGACAGCCACTCATCTTGAAGCCAAGGGAATGGGAGATCAGATATCGAGAAGAAATCGGACGGCTCAAAGCTCCAGGATTGATTCAGCGAACTCAGAATTCCACCGTCTTTTCTATGTGTCTGTGGAATTCCTTGGAACTATTCGGACTTGGGAAGTTTTGCCCGAAAGAGTTTCAACTTAGTCTACAAAATAGATACTCACAGATCCAACATTGAAACTGAGAGCGATTTGAAGCCCAGGTGATCCTCAAACCCTTGAAGCACCTGCAGATGTTTTTTATTTACATGGAACCATGGAAGGCTTTGGGAATCGAGCATCAATTAATCGTTACGACCAGGACGGAAATTGCCAATTTGAGATGCAATGTTAACAGAATGTTAATGAACATGAACGGCTACTTCAGTTTAGAAAAATAGCTTGAGATGTTGGATGTTGTTCAAATTGTTGCATGTGGTCATCAAACAGATCTTCCAAAATCCTCCAATTTGTGTCAAAGAATTTGTCCCCTTTCTGTTTGTTCCTTTTGATCTACCAAAAAAACGCAAGCTAATGCAAAGCTTCGATGCAAACACACAGGAGACTTGGACAGGCTTCAACACTCGACATCAGATGACGGCATGCACGGCTTTCACTTCAGCCTGTCGTGCCTTTGCGCCCTTGTACCGGCAGGCAAGGTTGCCGCGTACGGGAAACCCCTGTTGTTTTTGCGTTTATCCGGCCCATGGTGTCCGTCCTCCGTGGTGATTGCATGATGATGTTGATGATGATGATGATGATGATGATGGTGATGATGCTGATGATGATGATGATGTTGATGATGATGATGATGATGATGATGATGATGGTGATGATGCTGATGCTGATGATGATGATGATGATGATGATGATGATGATGATGATGATGATGATGATTCTAGGATTGATTCTAGGATGATATTCTATTTTTGCGAGTAGTATTTGCTGGCAATTTGGCAGATTTGATGCCTGACCATTGAGGCCGGCATGGGCGGTAGCTGGGATGTGGCGTTTCAAGACATCCTCAAGGCTTTCGAACAGTTCCTGTTGGATACGGGTGACCGGCCCATTGTGGTGGCTGGACACTCACAAGGACTCAAAACTGTTGTGAAATGAGTCTGTTTTTTTCGAGAACTCATAGAATTTCTTGGTCAGTTGGTCGATTTTTTCCACGTCCTTTTTGGGTTGCTGTCACTGTCACATACCAACATTCGCAACATATCCTTTCATATTCGCTTTCACATATTTTAAGAAATTTTGAATCTCCACCATTGCCTGTTGAAAGACGATTGAAATGGACCGTTCGCGAGGATCCATTCACATCATCCGTTTGGTCCAGGAACGGATTGCAACTGACGATGCAGTGATGAAACGCTTGGTGGCCGTTCATGCTCCCGGCATGGGCCGTGATCCTCAGAAGTGAATGATTCAACGGAACATATCAGACATATCATCAAACATGTGCAAAAACATTCATTCTTGAGGTATCTCTCTGCACAGTTGGAACTTCTTCTTTTGCCTTCGGTCTTTCTCATTTTTTACCAACATTTTTTTGGAATTCCCATTACCATATTACCCTTTGCCGTTTTTGTTTGTCTCAATGTCTTAAAGGTCAATGGATTGAGCCTTCGCCCCTGACGGTGGATAGCACGGTGAAAACAGCCAGCGCAGAAGAACCTTCAGTGGCTCTTTGGGCGGCTGCCACACCGCAGGATTGGGAACCAGTTGTACTCATGACTCACTTATCATGAATGAGAGGATGAATATGTCAAATGATGTCAAATGTACATTTGTAATTAATAAGTCACAATTGATTTGTAATTGATTTATGATTCATGATGTAGTTTCGATATGCAATCGTTATGTCATGATATATCATGTCAAGATTCGTTTTTTCCAGAATGTGTTGGTTTCTTGGCATGTCCTGAAATGCTTCACCGCGATCTTTATGATCTCTGGCCCGTGTCAATATGAACGACGCGCATGCGCCGCAGGCTGACAAGAAATGGACGCTCATAGGTCTTGTCCTCAGAACTTGCATTTTTGTTGGAGAAAGACTCTCTGAAGATGCTGTTTTGACATTCCCATATTTTTGCGACTCATTTTGGATTCGGATTCCGTTTCTTGCCACATTTTGCATTCTGATTCTTCACAATTCTATGGGCTCAGCACTCATTGCATCTATTTTGATCAGATCGTGGATTTTACCCGGTAGGTTTCATGAACGGCGGCAAGGGCTTTGCCGATTTCGTGAACCCTGGCGCCTGGGTATCTTGGACGGTGGCCCGTGAAGTGAAACAACAAAAACCGTAGAAGACAAGACATGAAACAACAAAGCAGTACAAAAACGAATAAACACCCTGAAATAACTCCATGAACCAACAAATGATACACCAACAAAACCATTACAGACTACAATACTCAAAGCAAAAGAGTATCCACAATTTTTGCACAACTATAAATGGATCAGTGCACTCCCTTGACTGATAAAATGAAAGAAAACATGAAGCCTGCCAAAATCTTGACATAAATGCTCTAAACCACAATTGCTCTAACACCTCGCTCAAGGAATGCATGGTGGGTGTCGAAAAGATTGGACAAATAAGGGCGGGCACATTCCGGTTGAGGAACCCCATATTCAACAAGGTGCTTTGTGCATTCTCAACACAAGTTGTGTTTGTATGAGCACCTGCAAGTCGACATTTTAAACGCCGACAACCTGCAGTTTCACCTCAAGTCAAACGGAACGTATGAACGTCAATTTGCTTCGCTGTGCAGTTCTTGAAAGGCGGATTGTTTCAAGCTTGTGAGTTTCCCCATCATATCCACCAGAAAAAATCCCTTGAGCCAAATTGTTTTTTATCATTACCCTATCATCTTCCCAATGCTTTTTTTGTAATTCAGCACTTCTAAGACTAAGATGGCTGCGCCCGCGAGTCGGAAGCCATGGATCCTTGCCCTCCTGATCTCATTGTATGCCAGATGCATCAGGTTTTGTGCCTGGCAGGTGGGAACGTTTCTTTCCAGTAGTGAGGCACAGCGCATGCAAAGCCACAAGCCAATCGGCGGAGTTTGGTTTTGAGATTGGGCCAGTGCTTCAAGAAGCTCACAAAGCGTGGGGACGCCTGTTTGAAGACCACGAAGAGCCGGCTAAGCTGCGGGAAGAGATTGGCAAGCTGCGGGAGGATTTGCAGCTTTTAGGTGCGACAACTTGTCAATGCAGGGATTGTTTGACGAATATTGTCGTGCTCAATCTACAGCTTCAACTGTTTACTTAGAACCAACAGAAAAGCTTGGACTTTGTACTTGCCAAGAGCTTGAATGTTGTGTGCATACTTTTTTCATCTCTATCTCCTGGATATACACATACGTGGATTTATACAGTATATAGTATTTACGTAAACCACAAAGCGCTACATATTCTACTCCTACACACTGCTTTCTCGTTCGAGAATGATGCATTCCCCTGCTACTGAGACCTTTCCCCGCTGCAAGGCATTATAGGTGTGCAGCAGACTCAAGCCTTTTGGGTGTGCAAGGACCACTCGTTCTACACTTGGTTCCGGAATTGATTCACGCTAGTGAGTGTTTTAGGAGTTAGTTTAAGAAAGTTGTCATCCCGCGCCTGAAATGTAAAGTATAAGAGTTTCTACATGTTCTCATTACTTGTTATGCACATATGTCCAGTCCATGATTTCAGAAGATACCGGGATCATCCAGGATCACGGTTGCTCAAGAAGATGCCTTTTAAGAACATCCTACCCAAAGTCCAAAGTATAAAAGTTGATGCATTTCTTTCCAGTGCACGTTTTCCAGAACAGAGCACGATTGAGGTCAGGGTTGTTAACGGGATGTTCCTCATGAGTAGCAGGATAAAGATATTGGGCAAGAGTTGTGATAGACAGTGTTTTGTTGATTGACACGTTGTTTGCAGGAGTTCAGGGGGTAGGTACACAGCGTTGATAGTTCCTGAGGGTTTGTTTGAAAAGAGGTCTTCCAAATAGTTTTTCTTTACCAAATAGTCGTCAAAAGCCTTGGCAAAATTATTTGGCAATGCCAAATTTTCATTTGCCTTGCCCTTTGGTCAGCACACGCGCGTAGCACACAGTTGGACAGGGGTTGAGTTTTGATGGCTGTTGGCGCAGGATGGTGCCGGTGGCTTGGAGTTGACTGGAAACTCGTTTTCAATTTACCCTGTGCTGCAAAACATCGCAGATCTGAAGAAGGTGCTGGCCTCAGCGTTTCCCAGTTTAAAGTGCAATGACAATTAATCAGCAGAGTTTCCTCTTGTCAGCAACATGTGGGGTGAGTTCATGGTTTGTGGGCATTGCGAGTGTGGTCAGACAACATACTCATCAGAGCTGTTTGTGGGGAAGATAGCAGCATGATTCTCTTGAGGCAATCAACCCTTCTTTGCCTCCAATCGAAGCGTCTAAGATAGACATCTACCTCCAACAGGAGGCGAGCCCGTTTTGTGTTGCCAAGATGTTGCAAGTCAGGATGGAACTCGCCACCGAACTCGTATTAGACAACACACGACTGTGTGTTTCTAGCCCTGCATGTTGTCAGAGCCTTTGCCAAATGCAGGATGGAAAATGGAAGGTGGAAAAGATGGGGGCTAGCCTCCAGGACGCTGATGACGAGAATCCGTACGGCTACACTCGGAGTACTGGACGCCGCGTACCAACAAGGAGAACGCGGAGAAGTTCAAAAAGGCTGGCTACAAATTCGAGCTGGCACAGGTCGCAGTAGGTGCAGAAGGAAAAACCGTCACGTTCATAGACAGGGAGAACTGCGCGCGAGGCGGCTGCAAATGAGATCCACTGAGTTTCATCGGTTTCATGTGTCCTTGTCACTAGATTCACTACAGCAGCGTCTAGGAGAGTAATAATGCGGGCTTCTCTGTGCCGGTGTGGAAATCTGATGGTTCAAGATTGCATTCGTGTGATCCTGGTGGCGGATCAAAAAGGGACGCAAAAAAAGCGGCTTTGACCTTCACAGTGTTCTTGCAAACATTTGTTGACCGGTGATGGAAACAGTCAATCAGGGGGAAACAACTATAAATGGATCAGGGCACTCCTTTGACTGATAAAATGAAATGTAAAGGCTCACTATTTGATACATCGAAAAGGAAAATAAAATGGATCGAGTAGTTAATTTATTTGCCCATCAACTTCTCAAATCATAGTCCGTTTTTTAAAAACATAGCCCGCTTTTAGATCAAACGCAGCCCGCTTTTAAATCAATCAGGGTCCGCTTTTAGATCAATCAGAGTCCGCTCTTGGTTCAAAATTTGCGTCCGTTGCCTTTTAAGGTCAGTGGTTCACTATTTGTCCGTGGCACCTTGCTGCCAGAGGATGACAGCAAGATGCCTGTTCTGTACAGGACCGAAGCAGAAAGCTGAGCTGAGAGCTTTCTTTCCCAACTTTGAAGGGTTGATAGAATCAATGTCATCTCGTCATTTGATGGTTCTTTGTAGTACGTGACACTTCAATTCGAAATTCTCGAAGTCACACTGGTCATGCAACAAAAAAGACCGTGAATTTTGTTTGATCTCTGCAAACTGAATGTTAAACCTTTCCCAAATTTGATCCAAGAGTGTGCCTCCCCATGGATATTTGGATGATGATGTGTGTTGGAAGGAACTTCGTTGAGAGTTCCGAAGTCGCCGATGGTCTTTTGCGTGTCTTTCATCACCCAGCCATGGCAGAGAGAATGCAATCCTTGCACAAAGGCCACCAGGACGTGATTCGAAGGGAAGAAAACATGGGACATACATGATCATATATGTAGACAAGCACTTGAGGAAGTTTGAACTGATGTTCAAAACATGTCAAGAACCATAAGAAACCACTGAAACCACTTGTGACTTCAAGTTTGCAGGACTTGCATCCCTACGACATTCATCTCTTTTGGGGAGAAGTACGAGAGCGTGTCAGGCAGCAGGTGATGGTCTTACAGATGTACAGCCAGTATGAGGGTCAAATTCAATTTCTCAAAGAACATATCAATTTTCAGCATGTTTCAGCATCTTGGGAGATTTCATGATAGATTCCGCCGTGTCGAATTGCTGTCATGTCCTTTGTTAGCTCAGATTGACTCGAGGTCAATGCCTTTGTGAAAGCAAAGCGTTGATTTTTTTGGTCCGGAAGATTCCGAAGTCGAAATCATTCGAAATCCATAAATCCACTTCGAGTTGTACAGAGCAAGGCGACTGCACAGGCGCGGCTCAAAGTGGCAGACTTGCTATGGGAGCGCTGTAGCAAATCCTGCACGATGAGAAACATGAGCTGCGGATATGCTATGAGACTGAGCAGATTTTTGTTTGTCAACCAATCAACCGCCTAGGGATCAGGATGAACTATAACAAACATTGATAGATATCGCCATAGGCTACATATAAGCTATGTCTACAATATCTACAGTCTATATTGATGAACATATCTTGAATCATATGAATCATGTCATTCCTGAAACTTTCGCTTAAATTTTTATCCAAGGCTCCAAGGAAAGGTTCCAAATTTCTCTAAGAAAAGCCCCCCGGTGATCAATGGCACGGGCGCGACGATGCTGGAGTCTTAGATGTGTCAGGTATCCACAAGTGGCTGTAACACGTGAGTCTCAGGTGGCTGAGGAAGAAACATCACCAAATTTATAAGGTCAAATAAGAAGAAACATTGACATTCACGTGAGATTTGCTGAATTTTGAACACTCTGCTCATTTCTGTCCCCAATCGAATCCTTTTGATGTCGGTCATTTCAAGTGTTGAGACAAACAGCGGACGGATCAACCGATCCCCTCTTTCCAAGGCCATATCCTCACTGCCTTGCTTTTGGCGTATCTTGGTGAGAGAAAATTTTGAAGCTAATGCCTGGTGATGCCTTTGTGAAGAACATGCATCATTTGATGTCATATATGGAAGGTATCTATATAATATAGTGCATCAAAGTTTTATTTGGCCTCTTCGAATGTTCTACCAGTTCTGAAGAGTGAATTTTCTCTCAACTTTTAAGAAAGGATGGGTCTCTATGCACCTACGTTTCTGCAAGGGTTGCAACTTGGCTCCAAAAATGTCGTTTTCAAACCTTCCATGTTTGCCATTTCGAACCGTTGAGCCAGGCTGAGACCCAAGAGAAAAACACCTGACATCTCGACGTCCCCTGTCCCATGGACGGAACATCTATGAACGATTCTGAATTGAGGATGGCTGCAACCCCGGAACCAGCATTCAAAGGCGACAAACCGAGTCATCCCATCATGGACAGTGTTAAGCTTAGAAACTCAGAATTTGATGGACATTTCTTGAGCATTGGAAACATGATTTTTCTTGTTGAGTTTCTTTGAGTTTGTATGTAAATCATCTATGATATACTGTGAATCTGTGATATACTTTTTTTTTCAAAAATGCATATGCACTGTGTGAAAAATTCATTTTTTTACTCACCAGGTGGATGTACGGAGCTGATGGAAGCCGCATACCGTGGTGACACTCTTAAGGCCAGAGCTTCCAGTGATTTCTACTTTTGAGATTTCAAGAAGCAACTGAAGCAACTGATTTTGAACATAAAAATCCTCAATCCTCAACACTCCCAGGCAGAAAATTTGAAAGAGATTGCTGAAATTGACTCAGGTGAAGGAAGCGGTGGAGAAAGGGGCCGATGTGGATGCCGCGGATGCTTATGGCCCCGGACCCTATTTCCCATCCGCTATTTGCAGCATTTCCGGTGAACTGAAAGAACCAGATATAAGGTGGATGAGATATGATAAGATGAATATGTTCACAATATTTCCATAAGTTTTCCACGGTATTTCCATGATGATTCCTTTTTTATTTCTCTTGTTTGATGTAGTGATGTAGTTTTCATTCATCTTCCCTGGATTCCAGGAGTAAAAGCCTGCACAGTTGGATTTTTTTTTCTCAGAAATCTGAGGTTGGACGGCGGTTTGCCCGCCTTGTCTTTGGAAACGTCTTGAAAATCATCAGCGAATCGCTGCGGAAAATCCATGGCAGGTTCGTTACGCTGTGAGGAACAGGTGGGTTTTGCCGAAGAAACGCTGTGCCGAAAAAGAAGGGCAATTTTGCCAGCGAGTTTTCAGGCAGATCGAGAGCGTGAAGATGCTTTTGGAGTTGGGTGCCGACATCAACAAAGCATCAAAGACGGGTCGCAATTATCTCAGCCAAACGTACATTTAGACTCATTTTAGATGCATGTAAACATTTTGGACTCTTAGTTTGCCTTTTTTGCCTTTACAGTGAATATCTTTCAAGTTTTTCCATGTTGCAATGTTAATGTCCGAAGATTCTGGAAGTCCATGAGGAACGCCCTTGATGTCTGCAGCAGGAAATGGTTTGGAGGACGATGGAAGTCATGTTGTAAAGAAATACAAAGCATTGTAGAAGGATAGAAATGGTATGTAGGATGGTGAAAATTGCTAAGATCTGAAGGAGATGTGCGCGCTGCTGGTCGAACAAGGGGATGCTGACATCATGGTCAAATTCCAAGATTTTTTTGGATTTTTTGGAATGGAATCGATTTCTTGTTGAACCCGAGGCCACAGACGAAGGTGGCAAGACAGCTTATGACCTCGTACGGGGTTCTGAGATTTTTTGAGAAAACATCCGAAAAAAATATGCTTTTTTGTTTTTCCCTATGAAAAACCCATTGAAATTTGCCTCCAAGGCCTTAAGAGCGGGTCCTTTTGGAAGTGATCGCATCCGAGATCTTGTGGCAGGTGGACTTTGAGTTTAATTATTACGAAAAAATCTTGCAATTAAGCAACACAACACCAAGAAAGAACAAAAAAGCGAATGTTGGCATGAAACAGAGATGATACTGCAGATCATTGGAAATGGTTTGGATTTAGATGATTCATGTCTGTCCCTTTGATCAGGAGGGCAAACTCCTGGTGCATCTGAAGAAGGTTGGCAACGAAACAAAGGCACTGCCCTTAGCGTCTCAAGGTAAGATTTTCTTGGGTTTGACGAGGTATAGCCCCTTGAAATTTAACATATACCCCCAAACTTTGGAGCTATAATCTTAAAGGAACACCTTTTCCAAACCATCTTTTGCAATATCCAGGTTTGCCACCTATTACGGAACCAATCAAAGTCCCGAGTAGGTCAAACTTGATGGGCCCACTCGAAATGATTGGATTGAAGCAATTTTCGCCCAAAAAAATGGGCAGCAGTTGACAGATTCAATGATGTCAGGCCGATGAAGCATGGGATTTCGTCTCCAAAGGTTGTTGCTGACAGTGAGCCGAAACTGCTGGGATCGTCTTAAAAAAGAACTATTTATCAATCAAGTCTCTCTTGCGAAAAGCTGAGAGATCCGGTTTCAAAGTTTGGCTTTTGGGTGTGGGATAACCGTCAGCATCCTTGCATGACTGCAATGTTGACGGGAGGCCACAAAAAAGGTGTGAAAAATTGGAAGAGAAAGTTTTCTTTGTGTACAAGTGTTGTTTATGTTGTTTGACATGTGCACCTCCGAGTCGAATATCACGTGCATGGACATGCATAGACGCATAAATCAGAGCTTGAATCTTTTGACGCATCGGAATGGATGGCATTTCTGTGGCGAAACGCAGAGACTTTGTGCTCGTAGATTTCCGGACAGTTTCTGTCCCAAAATAGATCTCAATGGCGCCCACAAAGGCAAATCAGGAGCCATGACTTGGGACGTACGCCACGTCGTCAAGCCGCTTCGACACGGATTTTTTTTTGTGCAAAAGCGAAAACAGAATCAACGAATGGAAGGAGAACATGGCAAAGACTGAGATGTGCAAATTCCACAGTCTTAGCCTCTGCTTTGGGGTGATGTGTAGTGTTGGTTGCAGTGTCAAGTCCAAAAAGAGATACTTTTATGGAAGAATACAGAGATTTGACAGCAGCTAGATGGGTCGAAATGCATGCTATGTGCAATGCTATAGCATTTTCAATCAGGTCCGGTGTATTATTGATACATATTATATAATCTGAATAATAATAATAAGGATAATTTTAATGATAATATGTTGTTGGATATGCATTGTTCTTCTACTTTGTTTTCATCAACGACCTTAGATATTAATTTTCATCACTGGCTATGCTGATTTGTGTTGGTAGAGCCGTGCTGAGGTGTCGGCAAGTGCAAGCGAGGACGTTTGTGCAGCACCGTGCTGAGATTTTTCAAACTTGGCGTGTCATGATAAGATGTTGAAGTGACCTCCCTGTTGAAGACCATTCCAAAGACAGGGAGATTTCCCAACTTGAGATTTGGAGAAGTAGGAACAATGTAGATGAAAATAGAATAGGATATCTTCAAGACTGAAAAGCTTGAAATATGAGAGGTTTTAAAGGAAAATAATCCGGTCGAAGAAAGCTCCCAAACTCTTTTTTCAGAAAGGTTTTTTACACTCGTGCAACCCCAATGCCTTTTGTTTGTTCTCCAAGGTTTTGCACACGGTGGTGAGGAGCTATGCAGCTATCCATGATGAATTACATGTTGTTGTCATACAAAATTTGGGTCGATTCTCCTCCGATTCTGAGGAGTTGATGCCCAAACCTGATCTCTACAAAACCATGTCCGGAATCCAGAGATGGGACGATTTCTTGGATGCTTTAGAAGGAAACTCTTATTTTTTCAGCGATCTGAGGCTGTGCCGTAAATGGGCTAAGGCCGGTTTCGGAGATTCGTTGCAGTTGCATGTATACACAAGTCTGGGATAGAAAAAAGATGAAAAAAGGATATTGTTGTTAACTGTTGAACTGTTTTTCTCCTCTTTATTTTTTCACATCACGGATTTGTTACGACTAAATTGCAGGGCTCCTGCAATTTCGCCAATTGCACTTTCGCACATGGAGAACATGAGCTTCGTGGTGTTTCTCGAGGTTCGACAAATAAATTCGAGTTTCACTGTCGTCACTGCTTGTCGTGGCAATTCATATGCATGAATCCAGGACGGCTGTCGTCGGACAAGGACTTTTCAGTGGAGGTGTTTTTCGTTGGTGGAAGCCGATTTTTCATGAAAAGATGCCGAAGCCTTTGGTGCCAAAGTTGCACGAGTGGATTCACAGGAAACAGATGACTTCAATTCCGACGCAACCACCAAATCTGACTCAGGAGAAGGGTCGTGAGTCATGGACAAAAATGCAAGCATATCAATGCAAGCCAATTGAAGTGATATGAAACGAAATCACATTTGAAGCCGGATTGCTGGAACGAAATGGCTGCAGACCGCAAGCAAAGTACCATCAATGTTGACTTGCGTCACACAGATGAAGTGTGTTTGTGTTCAGCTATTTCAGCCTTTTCAGCATCATCTTTCAATCTTTTCAATTCTTTTCAGGTATTCTCCAAAAATCACCAACTTCAACAGGGATGGATTTTGATGAAAATTTCCTCCAACAAATTCCCATGACTTGTCAGGACAGAGCCGGGAAGATCGATTTGAGGATCATGGCCTCGGACAGATTCTGCTTCTTCATGCGGCGGCCACGATGAAAGCTGCAGCTTTCTCCGAAAAGGACACGCTGTCGTTGGAAGTCGTTGGGTGCCTGGAGGAAATACGATGTTCAAACGAAAAATCTATTTGCAAATATGCAAATCAAGATCCTGGATGGAGAGTAGCTTGTTGCTCATCTTAGATGATGTTAGCTTTAGATGATGATGTTAGCATTTGGCAGCTTTTTTGCTTCCATTTCACCCAAGTGAAGGGCGTAAGAGTTGCATGAATCAGACACGCTGTGCTTATCAGGAGATCGACCTATCTCCATATTGCTCAAACTTGGACGTGGACTACGTGGACTTGTACCTTCCCTTCAAGGGCGCAGATATTCCAATGAAGGTGGGCTGTGTGATGCATCTACAGATGCCCTTTAAAAGTACAGAAAAATAGAAATATAGACATGTAATGGCATGTATATACTATATATATATACTACATGATATGTATTATGTATATCACATGAATTTCCGTATGCTCCTTATGCAATGTGTGCAACATTAATATCAGGTGCTTCCACCGGGACATGCTTCTTGCGGGCCAGAGCCCTAGACATCCAATGAATTCCACCAATGAGATGTTTTGATCTTTACATCTGTAGGCTTAAATTGAATTGAACTTCTGAAATTGATACTGTAAATCGTTTCAAGGAATTTCTTCCAGATTGATATTGTTCTCAAAGAAGAGATGATCATCTCGAGGCGACCAGAGATCGTGGGTGGCTCCTGGATTTCGATCTGAGGGGCAAACAGCTCCAGCAAATACCATCCAAAAAGACATGTTCACGGATGTTTTCGTGTAACGTCTATTGGACAAGTTTCCTTGCTTCAAATGGTTGGGTCTTCATTTTTATGGCAGCGTTTTGTGTGGGAAATGGATGAAGTGACAAAGTGCATAGGATTGCATTTGCACTGACTTAATCTGTCAGTGGAATTCGTAGCTAGGCAGGAATCAACCCCCAATTTGGCCGGGAGCTTTCACACGCTTGGGGAAATGTTTGTTGTCATGAATCGGTGTCCTTGCTCGTACATTCTCAAAACATGCCAACATCTAGGTGTAACAACTCATATACGTACCATATTATACATGTATAACATCGATCATGAATGAAATATCATTCCAAAGACATGTAATATATCCTATATTTCTATATCATATCATCATATTTCATATTTGCATCTATATTCAGCATGCACCTTCCATGTTTTACTTTTTGGATAGACTACAAGGACCTCACCCGAGCTAGGGCGAGATATGATCACGATATGTCCTACATGACAGATTCTGACAGATGCCCAAGATGTTTTTTGTTAAACCCGGATTTTGACGAGTTTGACTAACTTCCATCGGTTTTATATCAGCTTTCCCAAAGCCAGGCGTGTGTCACTTATGACTTTGGTTTGCGAGAAGCCAAAGACGAATCCATATTTAAATCGCATGGGCTTGCGGCAGTTTTGTGGTGTGTCCAGATGTGACGCCAGATTTCAACCGGAAAATCGCCGGGAGGTCACCCAAAGCTTGACGACGTCGTTCCACAAGACGAAACGTCGTCATCGTTGTGTGACTGGTAGTTCCCAGCTGTGAGATTTTCATCGGATTTGTGGTCTCTCCGCTGCAGCAACAGTGCCTCAAGGTGAACAACGCCTGTTGCTGAACAGTAAACTGCTCTGAGCAGAGGAGATTGGTGCAATCCGTGAAGTTATTTCTTCAGCTGCCGAAGGATGGAATGACTTGAAGAGGTCCCTCAGGTTGAAAAATTGTCCAAAGTTGTGATTGGAACATGTTCGATTTGAAGACAAAGTTTCTTAGGGTCCTCCCTTTCGTGGAGTTTGAAGTACGAAAGCACTGTTAAGTTCCTGACTTCCAAAACAGTGACACTTTCGTTCCAATCTGAGTGGTGAAAGACTCGATTGGATTTTCCTGCAAAGATCATGTGACAACTTCAAGTGAAGATTGAAGTCCAGTGGATGCTTGTTAGATATCTCCAAGTATTTCATTTAAGTAAATGATATCAAAAATGGTAAACGAATGATGAAAACATCTGACTCCAAATATTTGTTGACTGCTATTTTTCGCTTGCAATGCCATGTGATACCTTGCAGTTGCTGTTCACACAAAGCTGTCAGCATGTCAAAGATGTCTGTAAGAACAGAGCTTACGGACGTCGCGACTTGGGAATTTCATTCCAAACCCCGAGGAGATGCAGTGAAAGATGTGAACAACAAAAAGATTTCAAGTTAACTGGCTGTGCCGATGTCTCGCACATATAAGTAAATACAGAAGTATTTTGCATATATATTTTCATGTTGTTTTTGTGTATTCCCTTTTTTCACCAAGAAAAATGGTTGAAGGAAAACATGTTGCACGTTGAGCCCACCTTGTGGCTCGAGTTGTTCAGTGTCTTCAATCCACAGGGCCAAGCCCCGTGACTGATTTCACAAAATGGCATTGGTGTGATGCTTAGATTCCAGACCAAAGATAAATAGATTCTCAAATCGTACTTCGTCTCAGTCAATCACTTTAAAAGCAAAAACAAGTAGATTAGATGATGAAATTCGAAACAGATTTTTTGTACTTTCCTTTCGCATGATTCCAACTTTTCGATGCGTTCAGACTGAGGCTGCATTTATCAATTCGCCAACGGGCCCCATGACAACACACTTCTGGGGTCCCATTGCAAACTGGGGCTTGGCAGCCTCCGGGATGTGCCTTGGATCTCATGGACTTATAACATTGTATAACTTATAGCATTTATAGCATTTATAGCATTTATAGCATTTATATAAGATGATTCCGTTCATGTGGAGATTTTTGTTGAACAGATTTGGGCCCTGGGATTTCTGCAGCCACAATCATCGATTTGCAGGTATGATGCTGCGCTGAAGGGGCCTGAAATCATCAATGAACGAATGTCCGCAACGCAGGTTCGGAGCAAAGAGTCTGGTGGACATGGAAGTTGATTGGTAGGATGTAAAACTGTAAAACTAGTAATTTTCACAAAACCCATTGTGTCATCAACCTGATATCACCTTTGCATACCTTTGCTTTTTCTGTTCAGATCCTTTACAGCGGACTCTTTGTTCGATTCGCTTGGGCGGTTCAACCGAGAAATTACATTTTGGCGTCCTGTCTGAAGCTCAGTCTGTGGAGATGTTGTATATGATATGTGGATGTTGATGCAGGCAAAAAGTGTCCAAATTTCGAACTCCACATTTTTTTCAGGTCACACAGCCAACGTCTTGGCACAGAGCAACCAGCTCCGAAGGTGTGTGCTATGGGGCTACGGATGCTATAAGAAACCAGGACACAAAAAAAGGGGTTCGAATCAGAGAAGAGTTTTTTCCATTGAACTAGGAATCTACATCTTTGCAGATCTCAAGGAATTTCAACTCTGAATCAGGTGGGGAGAACACAAGATCGCAACAGAGCCAGAAACTGGTGCCACTACTGTACGTTCGGGATCCAAGTTGGGATGGTTCTACTCGTTTCTACTGGTTGGCCTAAGGTGCTTTCCTCTGTCAACGGACAGGGGGAAATGTGTACCAAACCTCTTATGCTTGTGTTGCGACAGCTCTCAGACTATTCATGACTATTCAATTGTCAATGTCACTGTCAGGGGCCGAAGCAATGAAAATCAAAAGCAGCCAAACACACCCTGAATCGGACAAATGAAACTCGTGATGTACCCGCTGCACGAGGGACAATGAAGAAGACTTCTATAGTCAACAAAAACAAAAAAGTCGCCTTCATTCCGATGATTTGTGAAAGATCAAACATCTTTCAGCAAAAAAAAATGTATCGCTTTTTGTTTGAAGAAGATGACTACTAAAAACGCCTAAAAACTCACCTGAAATGTCACGCTTTGCGGCTTCGCTGAGGAAATGCCTGTTTGGGCGCAGCTGGTGCCGCAGCCGGCATCGGAGCGATGATCGCGGCCAGCACGCGGCGACCCCCAGGATTTCCAACGACTACTTGAAACCAACAAGAACGACGTTGAGGGACCCCAAAACAAGAAGCACTTCAAGGGAACAACTGCCAAAACAGGTGAGTTTTTCTTGTTATAAAATAGATTTGGATTTGCAATCCACAAAAAATTCGTGAGTTTCTGAGTGAAACTTGTGAGGGAAACACTGTGAAATGTGTGTCTCATGAGGCCACTCCAGAACAGCCTGAAAGGGTTCGGGAGCAGAGATTGGGATTAATGGAGATTTGTGCGTGAAGAAGTGAAACAAATTTTGATGGTATAGACGCTGGATTGAATCAAATTGAACTAAGTTGAACCAAGTTGAAAGAATCAAGCAGAACCAGACTCCTTTGATCATGTTTGGTCCTACCTTACGTATTCGTTGTCACATTTTGCTCCAGGGGAAGTGGATTCATGGCGCGAATGGCAACGCATCCTGCTCCTCAGATTACATGAGATGCCTGGAGTCTTCCAAACTTCAAATCCCTATGAAGCGTTGAAGGAATGCAAAGAATGGAGGGACCATATCAAGCAACTGATACCGCATCAATTTTACATTGCTTTATCAGATTTTGATGTTGTAGTCTTCCATTGCATCCATGACTCCATGTGGCAGTTCTGCTCCGCTCGCCACTTTTTTAAGGCTGGTCCATTTTACATCCATTTCTGGGCCAAGTCCTTAACTTTGGAAGAAAACTCATATAAATATGAATCAAACATGTTCCTTCTCAACATGTTTTACCTGATTTTTGCTGTCTTCACAGGCACCTAATTTCAAGTGGGCCCTGTCAATCAACAATCTGATGGAATGGGCCTCAGAGTGAAAAGGTGACCGATTTGAAATCTCTTGCGCATGGATCGAAATTCGAACTTGGAAACCATCGAAGAGTTCTGAAACGACCAAGGATTATGATCGACCAACCGATAAGATTAGCCTTTCGATGTCGGCAGACTTAGCCAAAACGCTGATGTTGGGAATGGCTCAGTCGAGCTGGTTTGTTTTTTAGTGCTTGTTTGTCTCGTTTGCATTGTTTACCACAATGATGTACACAGTACACAGCATCAATGCCGAGTATACATGGAAGTGTTGTTATTCTGCGTTTCCGTAGGAAAAAGAACCTCACTGTATTTTGAGTCTTTCTTTTTTCGGTGAGTGACATCTAAAGAATTAAAAACAACCAGCTCAAAGTAGCCATTGGAAGTTCCGATTAGAAGTTCAAGGACCAGTGCATTGACACTCACTGGCCTCATATTCATGCGTTGGTCCTTTGTCCCAAACTCAGCATGGTCCTTCCGCAGAGATCGATGGGTTTTTCATCTGACAAAAAGAGATTCTTTGAGGTCATTACGCCTGTAAATTACAGCCTCTTTGTCGGGAGCTATGTGTATTCTGGGACTTGAAATTGCAATGAACTTGCCATCATCCTGAGCCGAGCTGAGGCCGTGAACTGTGCCTTGTCCTCGTCTTCCGGATATCTGTTGGCTCGCAAAATCAAGGCTTCGGACATGTCGAAGACTCCAAGAGTTGAATGCAT
The DNA here is from genome assembly GCA_000507305.1 of Breviolum minutum Mf 1.05b.01. Taxonomy (NCBI): domain Eukaryota; class Dinophyceae; order Suessiales; family Symbiodiniaceae; genus Breviolum; species Breviolum minutum. The sequence continues at coordinate 67,969 of DF239072.1, read as the reverse complement.
CGTCAATTCTGAAATTTGCCCTGGAAAGGCTGACTACTTGGACAAGTGAGTCTTCAACCCAGATTGTTTTCCTTGCGAGTGTGCAAGAAAAAATGTAGCGGTTGTTCAGATTCAGACTGTGCTTGAGTGTTGAAGAATCGAGCTTGAGTGAGTGCGAGCGAATGTTTTCAAGAATGCCTCAGAGAGATACTGATTCTGAGTATAAAGATACCGCTAAGGTACATCAAATAAATCATGTGAGCTGACACAAGAGATGTTTTGAATAAAGTGCAAAAAACACTTAGAAGTCATTCTAGCAAAGGAGGCATCAACCATGCCATCATTACATGTAGCAACGGGATTGTCTGCCCTAGGAATCTCCAAGAAGCACTTGGACGTTTTTTTATTTCTCTCGCATGTCTTTTCAAATGGATTAATCACTCCACTACCAAAAAGCGAGGTGTGAGGCTGGCTCCGCAGTGGAAGTGGCTGAAATCCATATCCAAAATCATGCAATTTTTACATGTTTCTCTTGTTTCTTTATTGCTCAACTGGGCTCAAGAGCTGACCCAATCGGTCAGCGCAGGCTTCCCAATTTGCCGATGTCTGGAGTAGAGATTCTCAAATGATATGATCTCATGATCCAATGGATGCGTTTCTTGATTTCTTTGCTTTGCTGTACAAGTCACTTGCCCAAACTGGTCAGGAGTGAGTTGTGAGTTTTCTCAGACATTACGGACAGGTTATTCATTCAAAAAGATTTCATTATTATATAAGGAAAGGTTTTTTCCCGCTTGAAACACTGGGTCAGTGGACAAACCTTCTGCACAGCATGCCTGCAGAATCAGCTCATGTGGACCTGAGGTATTTTGGCAGAGAGGCCATCTCGTCATGCTCTGTTGGCAAAGCTTGAGCCGGACAGTGCCAGTCCAGGCAACCAGACGCTGCCGGAGGGTACCATGGCATCAAGAACTGAACGATTTGTTTGTGTGTATTTCAGATTTCGAATATCAGACCTTTTCTACTATTCATGCTATACTGTACCTGCTTCGACATGATGACAAGGAAAGAGTCCTCATGAGCGTTCGGTTGCTTTTGCTTTTCTGTGCAACTATTGCTTCATAGTCATGCGACCATTTACAACAAAGCACTTGTTTGAAGGTGTACATGTATTGACTTAGCCTAGTGGTTGTGTCCACACCAAAGTCAACAGAAGTGCTGGTTCGGTGTTTGCTAAAGGTTCTTAGCTGAAGGAAGTTCCGAAAATCTAGTCATCGAGCATTACTCATCCAATGCTTTAGAAAAGCCGATGACATGGATTTGATTTGAGTCTTACCAAATCGACGCTGGCCCACTATGGAAATCTTGAGGAAAAGAAGGCGATACCGATATACCATGTCGCCAAGAGGAAGCTCTCAAGGCAGTCCTGAAAGGTCTCGGAGTGAACAAGGACGAGTTGCAGAATGTGCGAAGTATCAAGGGTGCTTCATGGACTCTTGGCATTGAGAGGTTTTCTTGCCCAAGGAGTGCCATACCCATTGAAATCAACACAAGAAAAGCTGCTTGAAACAGACCGAAGGATTCAGAATCAGACAAAAATTATTCAAAAGCTGGAGGAATACAAGTGCTGAAGCAAAACATTGGTCACATGATAATGCGGTGTGGCTTGCAAGGGTGTGAATGTGTGGTGATATTGAGCATCCTACCTTTCGATGTTATCGTAGGTGGGATTGAGGTATGTATGCACCACTGGCCAAGAAACGGTTTGTACTGGTTCAGTCCACGGACGTCTGGTTTGCAGCACTCCTCAATTCTTTTGAATGGTTTTGAGAATCGCACATTTGATAACTTAGCAGGCTAAGATGGCTGAAGGCATTCCTTTCTTCAAAGTTTCGACAACAACGTAAATTTTGAGATTCTAGTGTTGACATTGCTTTGGCGCACATAGCGCCATCAATTCTCTGCCGAGGAAAGGATGCAAGGTCGTCCGGATTTCTTTCCCCTCCTACCCGCTCGATGGCCTTCTTGATGGCCGATTTCTCGAGCTCCCTGACCTGCAAGCCCTCAATCTTGCAAACACCAAAGTGAAGGGGGACCTTGCAGTACTCAAAGACAACACCAAATTGGAATGGCTTGTTCTGCATGAATCAGGGGTTTCAGGTGACTTGAACAGTTTGCGGAACGCCAGACAACTAGAGCACCTCGATTTGTCTGGAACAACCGTTTCAGGAGACCTAGTGGCTGTGGCCGATGCCACGAAACTACAGCACCTTGATGTGTCTGGAACAAGTGTTTCAGGAGACCTGGTGGCTGTGGCCAAAGCCAGGAAACTACAGCACCTCGATGTGTCTGGAACAAGCGTTTCAGGAGACCTAGTGGCTGTGGCCGATGCCACGAAACTACAGCACCTCGATGTGTCTCTAACAAGTGTTTCAGGAGACCTGGTGGCTGTGGCCAAAGCCAGGAAACTACACCATTTCCATGTGTCCAGAACAGAGGTCTTTGGAGATGTCGAGAACTTGAAAAATGCAGGGGAGTTGAGATACCTCCGCCTGTCTGGCTCCAAAATCTCCGGAGCACTGGCACACTGGAAGGAAATTCAAGATCTGCAGTTGTCAGGGACCAAAGTTCAAATCTTCGGTGCTTCCTTCTTGGAGCACTTTTGGCCCAGGGATGCTGAAGGCGACTGGATTTGCCCATTTCCGTTATTGAAATCATTCGATGTCAGTGGAACAACTTTGTCTACCACAGTAGAGAAGCTGCTCAGACCTTTCCTAGGCTGCTGGGCACTAGAAGCTTTCAAAGCTGCAGAGTGCAACTTGACAGGAGGCATTCCTCGGAGACTCCAAGTTGATTCACAGGGCTCATTTCGTGACCATATTGAATGGCCAGTGAGCAATGTCTTGGAGGTCTTAGACTTGGCATCCAACAACGTGACCAGAGTGGAAGCGCTGCCTCCGCAGTGCCAGGCTGTGAGTTTAGCAGGAAATCCTTCCATTGAGTTCGAAACAGGTGTATTGATGAAGGCCATTTCCAACAACGTGTTTGTGGACCTTCAGAATGTCGCGGTTGTCAACGTAAGAGACGCTAAGTTCTTCTATGAGCATTGTTTGTGTGAAAATACATAGGCCCTAACATACTTAACATAATTCCCCACCTGTCAGGTGAGGGTTGTTAGATTTTAAGGTTAGGTCAACGCCGTCGATTTAAATCTCCAGAGATGAGTTGGGAAATGTTTGATGAGGGATGTCTACAAAGAGCTGTGTGTGGTTTTGGTGTTGTTTAGGGTTTGATATCACACGACCTTTGCCTGTGCTTCACAGGCAAGAGGCGTGGTGACGCCGTGTTTGACTGCAAAGATGCTGATGTGTTTTGGACTTTGAAAAGGAATTTGTTGTACTGAATTCGTTTCAAGAAGTTGACTTGGCAGACACGTTGGCATTCAAAGGGTTCTTGTAGGGCATTCGTTTGAAGAAGGTCAGCTTAGCAGACACGTCGGCTCAGCAATGGTCACTCGACTGTAGTTGCAAACATGGCGAGTCAGGAGAAGCCAGCGTATATTCGCTCGATCAAAGATCCCAGCATGATGGCAGGTCAATGCTGTTGCAGCTGCTGTTTGGTCGGGCATTGTGGGAATTTTGCCGGGCATTGAGTGGTCGATTCGGATGATTATGTGGTCGAGCAGGTGGTCACTGCTTAAGATAGCGGTGCTGGGAAACATGAAGCAACATGCTCCTGGCAACAGGGCTGACAACATCTGCTGCGGGGCAGGTCGGATTATACGCACTTGGGACTTAGAAGCTTCTGGGCGGGGCGGTCCGTGTATGGACAAAATCGAAAGCGTGGAAAGAGTGCAAGGAATGCAGGGATGTATGGCCAAACTGACACTGCCTGTTGTGCTCAGAAGAAGTCTGAAGGGATAGTTGAGGGATGGTTTGATGCTTCCACCAATGTGTTCGCTTTCCACCGAGGCGCTTTGACAACACGGAAGAGATGCAGCGCATGCGGTTCTCGTTGCGTAGCGCAACGGTCGCATTGGACGAGTTAGATATCCTAGTCAGCGGAGCTGTCCGGTTCATACACTCTTGGGACTTAACTGCTTCTGGGCGGGGCGGTCCGAATGTACGAATCAAGCTGTCTGGAGCGGGCCCTTGGAGAAAGCCTGCGAAAAGCGACAGTTCGGTGTGCTGTAAAAAAAGAGTTTGCAAATAATAACAGATTCCTCTGATTGCGGCTTTTCGTCGATGGTTGATGAGGAACGTCCACGCAGAGTTGATGGTCAGCAGAGGTCGGAAGATGTTCACGGCTTTGGTGCACCAAGCCAGATGATGCTCCACAGAGATGGATCTCTCTGGTGCATCTTCTGAGTCGGGCCGCATGGAGATGCTCCGGTGATGGTCCTGTGAGAGTGGATCCCATCTCCAAGAGGCTGTTTTGAAAAAACAGGAGGTTGAAGGATGGAATCATGGCGAGACGCCCGGTTTCCTGTGGAAGAAGAGAAAGAAGAGTTGGCAGGCAGAGAGGTCCGAAGATGTTCAGGGCTATGATGATTGGGACTTACATAACTGCTTCTGGGCGGTGCGGTCTGATGGAATCTCACTGCATGTCCTGCTGAGCAGAGAGAGAGCGCGTCTTGTGTTTGGCATGCTGGCCTCTGCATCAATTTAGACATGATTCACGTGCCAATGTTCAGCTCTTGAGTTTAGTTCTGTATGCTTGATGTCTTTGCATGGATTTGTGTGGGCGCTGGCAGGTGCGCTGACATGAACCGGGTCTGCAGAGCGGGTGCAACCAGCACATCCATTGAAACCGTCTGGTAGAAATATGCGTGTTGTGAAGAAACTACAACTAGATTCGAATTGACATTTGTTTGCAACTACTGCTGTGGGATGTGAGGAAAGACACAAAATTGTCAGGAAAGGCAGTCAATCGCGTCCTGCTTATGGGCGGAGCGGTCCGATGGATGTTGTAGTTGTTGAGACCCTTCGATGTGAAAGAGATATGGAGGTGAAAGAGACAGATCGTTTTCAAAAAAATGTGCGCGTACTGGTCAAAGAAGGAGCTGGCTCATCTTCTGGACCTCGGTGCAACTCTCCACTCCACATCCCACTGTCCTGGTCTTGATTCTGAAAGAGAGCATAGTTCTTCAAGAGTGTAGTGTCTCACACAGTTCATGTCATCGCGCAAGAGTTCCAGTTGGATTCATGAGTATTTGTGGTTGATGTCTGAACTGGATGACGTTACGGAAGATACCAATATCCAAAACCCTAATTCTAGCTCACGACTCTCAGTGCTGGAAGATGTTTTTCGGGTTTGTTGTGTTGTTTGTGTTTGTGTGCTTGCTTTGCTGCTATAAATAAAATGTAATTCTAAAATCTAACAACCCTCACCTGACAACCCTCACCCGACATGTCATGGTGGGGATCACTCGAAGTAAAGTAATTTTGTTTTTTACGGAGAACGTTCTCTACCGCAACTAATTAGGCGATGTTGGCCTTTAGACTTGATAGTGGCTTGCTTTTCCAAGATCCAAGAAAGCCACGGATCTTTTTGATTCTGGCGTACTGAAGGTGAACGATGTCAGAACAGTGGTCAATCATTGGGAGGGCTACTCATGTTGCTCAGCAAGACAGTGGACTCAGTTGACATGCGACACTTTTCAAACCCAATGTGAGGTGACAAAAACCCTTGTTATCTAGTTTGTATAGGGGATTGTACTATTCATGCAGTTTTATACGAATTATAATGAGCCATCGCAAGGATCGCGGTTAACCAACCAATACAATGGAGTGTCGTCAGAAGGGTTTTGAGTTCTGCTCGTTGGTTTTACAGTCCAAAAGTGGAACAATCCGGTGTTGTGGGTGCCAGCTCCCGTAGATTCAAGAATGAGAAGGTACCCATGAACCGTTTTCCAACTTCAACAGACTGCGGGCAGGTTGTAATTACTTAGGATTCAAATTATTTCCAACTCAATATTGGACTTCGCAAAAGGGTTAGGGTTTGCTTCTGTTGGAGGTTTTGACGTTGTCAACACTTCAATCCGGATCTCACCGGAGAAGTTTGCACCGAACAATTTGTGTGGCTGCTCTCCTGGCTGGATTCGAGGCTGCTTTCAGACTTGGGGAATGCCTGGTGAAACAAGTTGCTAGTTGCCAAAAGAGAGATCTTTCACAGTTGAAGATATCAGGAATGGACTGTGTCACTTCTGTTTGCAACATGAAATGCCTAGGAAGGGCTCCGGCGCCCAGTGTGAGAAGTGCCCACGCAACACCTATGTGAACAGCTTTTTTTCCAGGGAGTGCGAACCATGTCCAGCTGACAGCATGGGGCCCGAAGGTGCCACCTCCATTACAGACTGTGTATGTGCAGTCGGCGAATTGTACAATACCACTGGCACGTGGACTCTTTTTTCAACTTGGTAACCTGTTCCGTGCTGCACTATGTTCTCAAATTTTGGCTCAACCCTGATACTATTATTTTGTTGAGTCAAAAATCGGAAATGTTTCCTTCTTACCATTTGGTTCTTCAGTAGACTTGTTGACAAAGACTCGAACCCAATCAGACTGTCGTGGCTTGAGATTCTGGACTGGTAGCCAATGTTTTTTGCGCTTTAGATCCACTAGGTATTACTTTGTACAGTGACCAGCAGTGCAAGACATCCTATGAATGTGTTTGGTAAATTACCTTTGAATATTTCCCTACAACTCAGGGAATGCGGATGCGGAAAATCCTTGGCCAAATTTTTTGGCGCCTGTGTGGATTGCTCGGATTTGCACTTGGATTGCTCAAGACCTGGTTCGGATGCACGTTCTGCCAAGCTGCTGCCCGGCTACATACGCTTGGAAAACGCCACCTATCTATGCCTGAAGCCATTGAGCAGATGTAATGCTTCAGATGCTTGGTTGGCCCATGTTACCTATATCCGTGCTGCATTTTGAAATGTTTCATCAAACGTCAATGGCCTTGAGTTTCGAAAATTTCGAATGTTCCGGTATGTCTTTCCACCCACGGCACGGATGCCAAAGCTCAGGACAACGATTGCAGTGAAGGATACACAGGTCCTATGTGTATGGACTGCACGCCAGGCTTTTTTGCCCAGGGAGAATATTGTGAACAATGCCACGATACAACGATGTTTTCAAGTGCATTGATCATAACAGGGATCATAGTGGTTCTTGCAGCTGTTGGCGTGGGCACTTGGCTTTGGATGTGCCGTTCCACCCAAGCAGAAGTACAGAACGGGCCAAGTCCCTTCAGTGCTTTCAGTGCTTTGAAGGAGCAACTGAAGGCGCAGGTGCCAATCCTTCTGCAGCTTTGTGACTTGCTCTAGACAATTGATAACGGCCGGTCTTGCCTACGACCTCATGTCAAATGTCTTTTTGAAGCTGAGGGATTCCACTCAAAACGGCCTTGATTTAGATTGTTGACCTAAGATGAGGTGTTTTTTGACTTTCCCCTAGCAGCAAAGGTCAGCTTTGGGCAGTCCTGGCACTTCTTCTGGGCCGATTCCATGACGAAGAGGGCACGTGGCCAGCATTTTGGGAGGTGCCCTACGTCGAAGCCCTGCAGCTGTCAGTCAGAAGCTTCAAGAGTGCTTTCAATTTGCTCAATTTGCAATGCAGATTCGAAACTTGGTCCGTCAAGCTGGGCACACGATTGAAAGGGAGCGAGCCTGTTTTAGTTAGTGTTTCTTGGATTGTATGACTTGATGATACAGTCCAAAGGAAAGTCGCCAAATCACTTGCAGCAATCCATGGGATAGGGGTTCCAAGCACATTGGACTTGCGGTATAACCAAAAACGTACAAACGCAAGCAGGGCATCCTTTAGCACATCCCATATTGTCCTTGAGTTTTCACATTCAAGTATTTCAATGGGATGCCCAAGGAGCACGGCAGGTTAAAACGGGAAAATAGGAATCTTAGTGAAATATAAAACTAAGACAGTTCTTCATTCAAAATGGCAAAATTGATAATGGACATGAGGATCCTGCAGGTACACAGCATTGATGGCCGCTGACCCCCTGCTGAAATAAGGTTTGTACACAGAAAACTGGCAATAAAGCGTCAGATCCTATCTACATGACAATCAGCGAGTTTTTGACGAGGACATGCCCCCCTCTCTCTTGTCTCATGAGGGGGATAAACATGTTTGGATACTAGCGAATAGAACTTCCCAAAAATGCACCCACCTAAAAAAAAGATGTAAGCACAAGCTGTTAGAAGTGTGAAACTGCAAGTCTTGGACCTGACTCACCCCTATAAGAATGAAACACGGCCAAAGTTTGCGTTACCCCCTTGGAACAAGGACGCACGTACACACAGACAGACATGTGGTGTTTTGTGCATTTTGACTTGAAAAAATGCGCTTCGCGCCACAGCGGCGTGCGATTTTTGGACATCTGACCTTCAAAAATTGGTCCGACTGTGTGGTGTTTTGTGCATTTTGACTTGAAAAAATGTGCTTCGCGCCACAGCGGCGTGCGATTTTTGGACATCTGACCTTCCAAAATTGGTCCGAGATTGTGGTGCTTTGTGCATTTTGACTTGAAAATGTGCTTCGCGCCACAGCGGCGTGCCATTTTTCATCTGTCTGCTGAACAGCTACCTCCGCGGCCGCCGCTTTAGCGAGGCTACTTTTCGAACATCAGGAACCACGAATCATTGAGAAAACACAGCGATTGGCGACTTTCCTAACATTTGGCGCATGTGGATCTTCTTTCTAGTGACTCTACTCGCGTGTTGATCTTCCTTCTGCTGACTTGACATCTCTACTCTGCTTTTCAACTCTGCATATTGTCGGAAGTTAGACTTCTAAACTTCCTTCGATTAGTCCTATATTAAAATGTATGCACATGTTCACATAAGGTATGTATTTGTCACGCTTCTTGAGTTTTGGTCCCTTTGGCCAGCTGTTGCAATTTAACACGTTTCAAGATGCATCCTTATCATTGTTCGACGCCCGGCCGAGGATGCTCACATGGTGCGCTTTGTCTCCGCTTTGCTTGCTCCTGCGTTTGCTTTGGCTGTCATGCTTTGCTGCCTTGTGCTGGAGTTTGCGAAGCCAGGATTTGGCATCACGGCAGCGCTGCAGGCACAGTGATGTTTCGTGCGAAGGCATTTTTTGACAAACCTGGAAACTTGTAGTTCAATCCGATATTTCCGGCTGTCTATGAAAGAGATGTCCATGGTCTCGTTGCATGAGAAAAACTTCCAAACGCTTCTGCAGGACGTAAGAAGCGTTTGGTTCGTCAGGAAACAAAAACATACTTTGGACGCAATTATTTCCTCAGCATTCATTTGATCAGAACTGACTATAGGCTCTGACTCTGCTCTACATCGGCGGAGCTTCCAGCACGTCTAGTCTTTCAAGCTGCCAGTATTTTGATGGAAACAGAGAAACTTGGCAGATGAGCGGGATCCCGTGAGATGTTGAACAGTGGAAACTACAATTTATGTCTTGCCCGTCGGCCGCCTGCCACACCCTGAGGCGGAGCTTCCCCTCGATTTCGCCTTCCGCCCGTCAATGCCCTTCATGCCTTGCCACGAGGTTTCTCCAGATGTTGATTTCTCCTCGGCTTTCAGTTTTTTTTTGCAAATGCGTGGTGGAGTGGGGTCTGTAGGGGTTGAGCTGCGTTCGCCGACTGTGGGGATCGCGTTCGCCTGCATCCGCGCCGTTTGCTGGTATGGCCTTAATTCCGTTCCGTTGAACGGTTTGCGCAAAAAACGGGTGAGAATCGCGTTTTACGCGACGGCGCAGCGGTTTGTCGACATGACGTTTTGAATTTTCGCGCTTTTTCGTGGCATGCGCAAAGGTATCAAAACCTTGTGGATGTGTTATGGTACTTGTTTTGCGGCGCTGACAGAATTTGCAGCGCGTGCATGGATCTGCCACATGCGTTCTGCATGGCAGGTGCAATGGGTTCTTGCTGGTTGGGATTGCATGTCTTGCTTTTTTCGTGTCAACGTAATTATTCTCATCATAACCATTACTATTATTTCTCTGGAACTTGAACGAGATCTACTTTGATGATTTTACTAGGCACGATGTTTAGACTAAACAGGTTTAATAGAGGTGTATGCGATACGGTATGACCACTCCTACTACGCCAGACAATCAGTTGTAACTGTCATCTGTGTGTGTGGACCGCCTGAAGAGACATAAAACCTCTATTTGGGCAGGGGGCCACTGCAGAAAACTGTTGTAGAGAAGTGTTGCAGAAAGGTGTAGAGAAGTATTGGAGACATTTGATGTAGAGAGGAGTTTTGCGGCGAAGTGTTGTAGAGAAGTGTTGGAGAAGAGTTTCGTAGAGAAGTATTGGAGAAGAGTTCTGTAGGGAAGTGTTGGAGAGCAATGTTGGAGACGAGTGTTGCGGAGAAGTGTTGGAGACACGTGATGTAGAGAAGAGTTTTGTAGGGAAGTGCTGTAGCGAAGTGTTGGAGAGAAGAGTGTTGTAGTGTTGGGGACGAGTGTACGGAAGTGTTGGAGACAAGTGTTGTAGAGAAGTGTTGTAGAGAAGTTTTGTTATGAAAAAAGTTTTGTAGAGAAGTGTTGGAGACGAGTGTTGTAGAGAAGTATTGGAGACACGTGTTGTAGAGAAGAGTTGTTTTGTAGAGAAGTGTTGTAGAGAAGTGGGGAGAGAACTGTTGTAGAGAAGTTTTGTAGAGAAGAGTTTTGTAGGGAAGTGTTGGAGAGCAGTGTTGGAGAAGAGTGTTGTAGAGAAGTATTGAGGGCAGGTGTTGTAGAGAAGAGTCTTGTAGAGAAGTGTTGTAGAGAAGTGGGGGAGAGGAGTGTTGGAGAAGAGTGTTGTAGAGAAGCGTTGTAGAGCGTTGTTGTAGAGAACAACTGTTGTAGAGACGTGCTTGAGAAGAGTGTGCAGAAGTGTTGGAGACAAGTGTTGAAGAAGAGTGCCCTAGAAAATTGGCCCAGAGAAGTGTTGGAGAAGAGTGTCAGGAAAGGAGTTGTGGAGAAGAGTGCCCACAGGGTCGATTGCTGTTTGGCCTGGGTTTGGCAGAGTCGCTTGCCACTCCCGGGGGTTTTGAAAGTTTGCGTTACTGGCGGTGCTGCTGCTGCTGCTGCGGCTTACATTGGCTGCGCTACTGAGGTTGCGGCTGTGACGTCGGCAATGTCCGAAAAAAATTGCGGTCATATCAAATTGGCATTTGGGTTTGCGGGTTGTTCAGGTTTTTGAATTTTCCTTTTCCTTACCAAGGGTTCCGGGGCGAGCCAGCGGCGGAAGTTTTCAATGAAAAAAGTCCTGCAAGCCAAACAAAGAATTTGACGATAGAATGCGCGCAAAGCCACCAGCCAGTGCGATGCCCCAGCCGTTCTTGTGGTGGTGGTGGTGGTGGTGGTGGTGGTGGTGGTGGTGGTGGTGTCGGTGTCGCGTGTTTGGTTGTGAGGTGACGTGGTGTGGTTGTTGCGAGTTCTCATGTCATGTCATGTCACGTCATGTCACTTCATGTCACGTCATGTGATTTGATGTCATGCATGTGTGATGCGGGACTAGGCATGTGATGTCATGTGGTCTGATGTGAAATGATGTGATGTGATGCCGTGGGATAAGATGGGATGCTATGTGGTGTGATGTGGCTGTGTGATGTGAGAACTACGGAAAGCCCATGTCACAGAAAAACCCTCCAGACATCCAAAAAAATACTACAAAGTACTACTCCAGTCTGCCATGATTAATCCGAGAAGTACTACCCTGCTCACATTGAACCGTCGTTTACCATGCGCGGAGCAACAAGAGTCGCCCTCCACCTCACCAAATATTGCGCCTGCCACGAAAAATGACTCTCATGATTGATCCTGCTCACATCATGTACAATGCGCGGAGCAACAGCACTCACCCTCCAATGTCACCAATACTGCCCCTGCCACACAAAATGACACAAATGACTGATGCCCGTCACATATGAAACGTCATTTACAATGCGCGGAGCAACAGGCATCACCCTCCAACCTCACTTGCATTCCAAAATCTAAGAAAAATTCGCCGAAAGCGGTTGAAGCGTCATTTACAAAGCGCAGCCGATTCGACCTTGATCCGACCATGATCCAACAATGAGCCGGTCATCTCGCACCCGCCCGTTCGCGGAGGGAGACGCATTCTGTATTGAAAATTGCAACATTTCTTGCTCCGGCTATATCTACCGAAATTTCACCACATGCTGCGCCTGCCACGAACAGAAACCCTCCAACATCACCAAATACTGCCCAGCTTCGAAAAATGACGCTCGTGTTTGATCCTGCCCACATATTAAACATCAGTTACACTGCGCGGAGCAACAGCATTCACCCTCCAACGTCAGCAAATATACTGGGCCTGCCACGCAAAATGACGCCAATGATTGCTGCCCGTCACATATGAAACTAAACGTCATTTACAATGCGCGGAGCAACAGGCATCACTTTCCGACTTCACCAAAAATTGCGCCTGCCAAGCAAAATTGCGCTCCAGAATCTAAGAGAAATTTGCCGAAAGCGGTTGAAGCGTCATTTACAAGGCGCGGCCGATTCGACCTTGATCCGACCAGATCCAAGAATGAACCGGTCATGTCGCACCCGCCCTTTCACGGAGGGAGACGCATTTTGTATTGAAAATTGCAACATTTCTCGCTCCGGCTATCTACCCAAATTTCACCACATGCTGCGCCTGCCACAAAAAGAAACCCTCCAACATCACCAAATACTGCGCCTGCCACGGAGAATGACTCTCATGATTGATCCTGCTCACATATGAAACATCATGTACAATGCGCGGAGCAAGAGCACTCACCATCCAACGTCACCAATACTGCCCCTGCCACGCAAAATGACAGAAATGACTGATGCCCGTCACATATGAAACGTCATGTACAATGCGCGGAGCAACAGGCATCACCCTCCAACCTCACCAAATATTGCGCCTGCCACGCAAACTTGCATTCCAAAATCTAAGAGAAATTCGCCGAAGGCGGTTGAAGCGTCATTTACAAGGCGCGGCCGATTCGACCTTGATCCGACCAGGTCCAACAATGAACGCGGTCATCTCGCGCCGGCCCGTTCGCGGAGAGACGCATTCTGTATTGAAAATTGCAACATTTCTTGCTCCGGCTATATCTACCGAAATTTCACCACTGGCTGCGCCTGCCACGAAAAGAAACCTTCCAACATCACCAAATACTGCGCCTGCCACGAAACAAATGCTGCGCCTGCCACGAGAAGTGACTGTGCAAGATCACCAAATAATGCGCCTGCCACGAAACAAGTACTGCCACATCACCAAACGCTGCACCTGGCACGAAAATTGCTCTCATGATTGTCCCTGCTACGACAAATGAGATGTGAGTGATGTGAGTGATGTCACTTGACCGAACTGTTACTTGACTGCAATGAACTGTTATTTTACTTAACTGTTACTTGACTGAGCCGATACTTGACAGAACTGTTACTTGACTGAAGTGTTACGGAACTGAACTCTTACATGACTGAGCTGTTACTTCACTGAACTGTTGAGCTGTTACTTGACTGAAGTGTTACTTGACTGAAATGTTACTGAACTGTTACTTGACTGAACTGTTACTGAACTCAACTGTTACTTGACTGAGTTGTTACTTTAATGAACTGTTACTTGACTGCACTGTTACTGAACTCAACTGTGACTTGACTGCGTTGTTACTTTAATGAACTGTTACTTGACTGCACTGTTACTTGACTGAGCTGCTACTTTTACTGAATTCTTTGCATTGTCAAAAGTTTCTCACCTAAACCTCCTTTGACCAGTAGTGCCGCGCGAGGCGGTGCCACAAGTTCAAAGGTAAAGTAAATATAAACCAGAAGAAACATGTGCCTATAGGAAGTGTTTGTGACTTGTTGAAGACTTCCCATTCCATTTCCATTTCCCATTTTTGCACACGACCCTTTTTTCTGATGACTCGAGCAAAAAGTATTTTACTCCGTACTACAAACCACACATATAGAAAGTACTACAAAGTACCTTCAAGGTAATAGACCGTACGACAAGGTACGCAGTACTACTCCGTACTACAAAGTACTACAGAGTACTACTCGGTACTACAAGGTAGTAGCGCAGTATAATACAAAGTACTACAGAGTACTACAAAGGACTACACAGTACCTTCAGTATTACAAAGTACTACGCAGTACTACAAAGTGCTAAACTGCTAAACAGTACTTTTCTTTACATTACAATGTAATACAAAACACTACAATGCACTATCTGTACTACAAAGTATTAGACAGTGCCACAAAGCCAGACTCCATACTCAAAGTATTAATCCGTTTGATAGTCGCAGCATATGAAAGGTCATTTACACTGCGCGGAGCAACAGGTGTCACCGTCCAACCCCACCAAATATTGCGAGTGCCAGGAAACATGACTCTCATGGTTGATCCTTGTCACATATGAAACGTCCTGACATTGGGGACAAGTGTCACCCTCCAGCCTTGCCAAATATTCGGCCGGCCAGGAAAAATGACGTTCCAAAATAATATCAGAGAAAAGACTTTGCCGGAAACAGCTGAAACGTCATTTACATTGCGGGGGCGACCTGATCATCATCCGAGCATGGCCCGAGAATGAGATCGTCAGTCCGCAACCCGCTTCGCAACCGAGGTTAGTAAGTTTTCGCGTTGAACGCGGGCATTTTCAATTTCAAAATTGCAACATTTCGCGCTCCGGTCATCATTCCACATGAAAAGTGACGCAAAATAGCGCACCTGCCATGACAAGTAACACGTGAACTTCATCAAATATAGCATCCTGCCATGAAAAAGTGACGCTTGAACTTCACCAAATTGCACCTGCCACGGACAGGGACTTGAACTTCGCCAGCTGCTACGGAAAGTGCGCCAGATAGGGCACGTGGCAAGAAAAGTAGGGCTTGAACTTCGCCAAATGCACCTGCCAGTTAAAGTGACACTCGAACTTCACCAAATAGTGCACCTGCCACGAAAAGTGGCACTTGAACCGCGCAAAACCTAGTATCTTGACTGAATTGATACTCTACTGAAGTATGACTTGACTGAACCATTACTTGACTGAACTAGTATTTGACTGAGCAGTCACTCTACTGAAGTACTATTTGACTGAACTATTGCTTGACTGAACTAGTACTGAACTGTTACTCTGCTGAAGTACGTTTAGTGCTTGACTGAACTGTTACTCTACTGCTTTTTAACTTGGCTGAACTGTTACTCTGCGATCTCGTTCGCATATCGGACATTTGTCAACTAAATTTCCTTCGATGAGTGTGTAACGTTGGATAAGTTTCAGCTGGCATATTTTCTTACTAACCTTCACTCATTGCAGCAATGCCTAAGCTAGACTAAACACGTTTTGCGATGCTATTGCATCAACTTGCCGCTGTTTTGGGTTTTCGGGATATCCAGCGTCTACCTGATCTTTTTATGAGTAATTTTTTTGAATTTATTGGTTTATTTGAAGGTGATCTCTGGCACGATTGATGTATTTCATGGGTGATTTATTTCATTACTTAAGACTTCGTAAGTCGGAATCTTGTTCCAGATTTCCTTCGACAATGAGTCCCGCTCCAGCCCGCCAACGCCCAACAGGACTCACATTTGCAAAGAGTTGTGGGCCAATTTGCAGTTTTTTACACTATCTGCTATGGGATCGTGATTCCGTGTTGCCTTCTATATCTTTATGGAAAACAGCATGTGGCGTTGCAAGTGGGCAGGACGACGACAGTCACATGACACCATTTCAGACTACGCAGCTGTCAATTGTTGTCCAGTGTGCGGATTTTTTTGCAATTTCGCTGATGTTCGTAGCATATTCCGTGCCCAGGTTTCAGGTCAGCAGCAGGGCGATCTGACTTTGTGCCTCTCTGAAGTTCTTGGTTCGACCCAAAAGGCATCACAGAAGGACCAAGACACACGGCGTTTGGTGGCTGCAACCGCAGGATACATCTCAGTGCTGTATCATGGCCGTGCATCTGGAATGCATTAAAAGCATATATTTGCTTTTCCCTGGTCCATGTCCATGCATTTCCGATACATTTTCCAATCTTCAGCCATGTAGCTAAATCTTCAGCCATGTAGCTATATGTCTACGTCCCAGGTTCAGGTTCGAGTTGCGGGTGGAACTGTTTTCGTCAAACGGCTTGGGGAGTGCAGAGACTCCGAAATCAACCTGGAAGCGGAACTCCTCAGTTACATCCATGGAGAAGATGTCAAGCTACGTGAGAGGCAGCTGAATCTTATCAGAACCAAAGAGTTGGGAATTTTGAAATAATACTGAAATATATTATGTGATAAACATCTGTCGCAGCTCTTTAGGCCCTCTAGGTTGTAGCGTAAAGGAAAGCACCTAGCTCGTGAGCGAATCGCCATCCAAAAGGGAGCTTCGAAGGTGTGATCTGTTTGCTTACCGTCGTCGGTCCTACATGGTAGCGGAGCCCAACTGCATCTACGTCTGAGGGGCCTCTTTTTGATTGAGCATCTCGAGAAATTCAAGGTCCAATGTCGGTGAGTAGAAACAGAGAAGGAGTACCAGGATGGAATGGAGATCCATCATCATGGTTTGAGTTCAAGCAGGCAGCTCGGTTGTTTGTGGCATCTAGAACCGCCACACATGCGGAGCTCTGCTAAGACCGCCATCACTGGCAAGCGCAGCGCTTGGCTGAGTGAGCCACAGGGGGCTGAGCGGCTCTTGGACTTTGTCCAACAGACCATTGGCAACTACATGCGGCAGTACTTCAAGGTGTTGCGTCGCAGGAGGGGTGAGGCCATGTCGGTGAGATTATAAGAGGAGTGGATCAAGCAGGAACACTCCACATCCTTCAGAACAAGCAGGGGGTGACAACCTAGAACTCAGAGGTTGGGATGTCAAGACCTAGAACAGCGATGGAGGTCGCAACCCTGGGAGTGGTATGGAGGTTGGGGCTGGTATGGATCATCGTGGTCCTCTTGAGGATGGCAGCCACAACATTGGCAAGGCCGGAGCAATGCAAGTGAGGTTGCAGAGGGAAAGGATGACAAGATGGAGGCGGTGCTTGGGTGGTTTGTTTTGGAGAAGTAAGTCAGGCCTGGACAGCTTGGAGAAGAGTGTCATCCCGGGAAAAATGAAAGGGAATTCGCTTTGAAAGCCATTATTGGTCGGACGAGGTGAAGAAGCGAGATGGAGAAGCGCCACATCAACTTCCAGGATGAGGATGAAGAGGCACCAGAAGTTGAGGATGAGGCGCTGTTTGAGGACTGGAGTCCCGATGAGCTGCTTTGGTATCAAGATGCCAAAGCTGAGGGGCAAAAAGCATGGCTTCAGTTCCAGACTTCGCGAGGCAAGGGCAAAGCAGCACGAGGTGAAGTTGTCGCGGAAATAAGTACTATAGGCCAATAGCTCCTGGCGACGAAGCACTCCTGCTGGTGGTCGAGAAGAAGGACCTTGCTTCAAGTGCGGAGCCTTTGGACACAGGCTAGATCCTGTCCTAAGAACGAAGCAGCTAAGATCACGGAGGAGATTGCGGAGGAGGAGATCTACGCGATGGATGAGTCCTTTGTCCTTGACGAGGTGGAGAGACCCCTCCACAGAAAGACTATACCTGACCTGGAAGAGCGTGGAGCCTAGCGAAGAGAAGGTTTTGCCGCTCACGAGTTTTTGATCGCCGCTGATGAACAAGCCATCCAACAAGGCAAGGCGGAGGTGGACGGTGGAGCTACGAAGACAATGGCTTCACTTCATGCTTTGAGGAAGTTGGCGCAGGCGAATCAACAACTACGTGGAGGTCATGGGTTAAGCAAGGTAGATGAGAAGGAGCGTCCCATCTTTGCCTTCGGCAATTCTCAGAAGTCACAATGCATCAGTACTTGTCACAAGTCCATGTGCTGGAACAAGGCCAAGCACCGGTCTTACTGAGCATGCATAGACACTTTGAGACGTATGGGAGCCACTGACTTTGAGACTGACGAAGTGGTGTTCAAGAAGGTGAACCCTCAACGTCTGGTTCGGATGGAGCGAATGCAAGCAACCAAGCACTACCTCTCGCCAAAAGATTTTCTACGATCCCTAGTTAATTAGTGCTGAATAGGATGTCAGACTCAGCTCAGGGTTGCCTGTACCTGAGTGTGTGAGGGAGCCAAACAGGTAAGGGCACGTATTTGTCGTGTAAGGGCATAGGGGGGATCTAGAAATTAGGAGGACTGACACCAAAGATGGGAAGGCTTCAGGAAACAAAACATAGGAAAACCAAAACCCAATGGAGAACCCACTACAAAGACATACCCAGGTTGGACGTCCAGCAGGAAGGGACAACCATTGAGGACGTTCAACATGTTCAACTTCGTTTGGAACTTTGCAGCCCGCGTGAAGCCCAGTAAGCAGGGAAACTTGCTAGCTTCCGTTGTGGTATACCCATTCAACAGGGAGAGGGCATGAAACCGCACTACCTCAGGCTCCAAAACAGGGCTGATTGTGGACAAGGGCCTAACGATCATGGACGAGATCAAGAAGGGAAACAAGGACGATCTGAGGATGATGTGTGCCAATCGAGGCTTGGAGGTCAACACCAAGACCACCATTGGCGAGATGAGGTTGGCGCTATGCCAGTTGTGCTGGACAACGGCACAGGGGAGACGGTGCGCAAGATTGGCGGGGTCACCTTCTTGGAGATCCTCCGCAACATCCCAGTTACCTGGAGTGGGCACAGGAAGAGGTGCAGCCTTCCAGCGACCCCGACTGGCAGTTGGCCCGTTGGGCGCAGAAGATGGATCACAACAAGAGCCTCTGGGAGGAACGCAAGGGCTATGTGAACAAGAAGACGGCCAGCGCCATCCAACATGACCAAGAAGAACCCCGAGAAGTTCTCCATGGCCACAGGCAAGAAAGTGGAGGCAGGCGAGGAGAAGAAAGGCGAAGAACCAGCAATGATGGAGATGATGAAGTCCATGCTGGTGTAGATCCACACCCTCAGCGAAGAGTTGAAGGAGGTCAAGGCCAATCAGAGCTCGAGTCAATCAAGAAAGAATCGGAAGACGACCGCCACTTCGATGGAGTTCGAGGAGGTGGAGGCCTTGAAGGAGGCATGGGATCGCTACCTTGAACGAGCCCTATACCAGGAGCAACGATGCCCCACGGCCTTCTAATACTGCGGTAGTGAGAATTCAGGATATTCTAGTTCCAACACAGTGGGCCGAAGTGGCTGGCTGTGGCCAGTTGTTTTTGATGGAGGTAGCTTGTGCGCCAGATTCTGCTTTAGCCATGAGACTCAAGCTCAAGTGTCGGCAGAAAGGGTTTCGCTGTTTGATGGACATGACCTGACAACCCCCGAAGGACTTATACCTACAGGAAGACCCTCCAAAAATTACGGAAAGACGACGACCCCAAAATGTTTGGATTTCCATGGAGTGCGGGGCTTTTTCTCCCATGCAGAGTCTTAATCAAAGGACTGATCAACAGAAACAGGACTTGAAGGACAAAAAAAGGGTCGCTAGGAAACAACACATATAGGAAAGTTGGTGGTTGCTTATCACGCTAGGTCGGGGGAGTGAAGTGCACTGGGAGCGGTCACGTCGCTGCAGGGCATGGAAGTGGAAGTTGATGGAAAACATGAGAAAACAGTTGAATACGCATACCGCTATCATAGAAGGTTGCAGGGTTGGTTGGAGGGACCCCAAAACCAAAAGTTCTTAGGGAAAGAGTGGAGGGTTGAAACGACTAGTGAATTGTTTGCTCAAAAGATCCATTGCCCTTGTTTGAAAGATGGTTGTCAAGGGGATCATGCTTTAAGCTTACTAGGATGTCAGCGTTCTATATCCCCACTATGGTCAAAAACTTAGTGTTTCACATGAAACGGTGCAACACCACTGAGTCTGTCCAGGCTGAGATCAGTCGCCAGGGCACCATTGGTTTTGGAACACACTATGATTCCAACCGCTGCAATTGTTGACTCTTTAGGGATGGGGGTTTGGGCAACATGTCAACTTCAACCTGGAAGTATAATCAAAAGACCCAAAAAGCTTTTGTGGGAGAAGGGTGAATTAGGGAAAAGAAGGAATCGGAGAGAAAGATTAGGTTGTTACACAGTGCTACGGGGCATGGTAGTTTAGCCGACTTTCGAAGAACTCTGAGGGAAAAAGGGGTTCCCGAAAAGGTTTTGGCCTGGCGAACCAATTTACGTGTGATGTTTGTGAAGAAAGGAAAAGACCTCAACCCCGAAGAGTGGCTATTTTGGAATGCATCCCCAAACGGGGGAAGGTGTTGTTGGCGGACTGTGCGGTTTGGAGACGCCCCAAAACCAGAAACGGTTAGTGGTTGCTTTGGGTATGGATCAGGAAGTAGGCTTTTGGTGGGTTAAGTTGTGATTGAAGGGAGTGCGCATAATGCTAAGTTGTGATTGAAGGGAGTGCGCATAATGCTAGTGCTGAACAGTATAGGAGGTTTTTCGAGGGACATTGGCAACCTTACTTTGGGTGTCCCGAAGTGTTGAGGTATGATGCGGAAGGAGCGTGCGTGGAGATCCCGACAATTAGATATAGGGCTTTTGCGGGGAAAAACATTTTTACGGAACCTATCCCAGGGGATGCCCATTGCATATTGAGAGAAGCATCAAATTGTTCAAAGAGTTTCTTTCTAAGGCTTGTAGGGAATTCGCTGAGAGTGAACCAGTTTCTATACACTTGAAACCAGAGCGGGGTAGTGAGGGGTTTTTACCTTACCAGCATGCCTTGGGCCAAGCCCCAAACATTGATGCTAGGTTTTTTGAGACCCAGAAGGAAAGGAATTCCCATAGAGCTCATGGAAGGGAACAAGCAGGATACAACAAGTCGTGGACGGATCGCGCCCTTCAATCCAAGTGACGCCCTTTTCCGGAATATATCCCCGGTGACATGGTGTTCTATTGGCGAGGCCACTTACGAAGTGGTGAAAACGGAGAGAGGTTTCAAACAGGAACCTATGGGGGTTACGCGGGCCCAGCAAGAGGTTTAAGCTGGAAACTAGGAAGGACACGGACGAGAAACTAAGACCAAGTTCTGTGGTCTGGTTTCTGCGAAACAATAGACTCCTCAACGCTGCAGTGGGGCAGTTGCGGTTAGCTTCAGACCGAGAACGAGTGGTTTACGAGTTGGAACGTCCACCGCAACTGCCCTGGACCATTACGGAGAGTTTGACGACACCACAGGTGAACGGCCACCTCCCGATGAACAGTCTCCTCACTACGATCCAACGTTCTCGGTGACACCGCCAGCGAAGAGAGCCAGGACCACAAACAACATGATCCCAACTTTCGAAAGAGAGAATACGTGGATGCGGAGAAGGAAGACGGTATGGAAATGCTACCGGAGAAGGAGTTGATGGCTCCCCGGTTAGAAGCTGCATCATCGTCAGCAGGGCCAGTGCGGAGACCGACGACGAGAACGAGAACTACACCTTACGAGGTTGAGAAGATCCACTAATTACTGGCAGAAGGAGAGCAGCCCGAGCTTTCTGGCAAGAAGAATCAGCAGCAGAATCTCTGGAGTTCGAACTACCCACTAGTCGACGCAGCTGGATGAGGATGTCAAAAGACCCGGTGGACTTCCTGGTTACCGCGATGAAAAAGAAAGCTGTAGAGGTGCGAGAAAAATCGTTAGACGAACCAACTCGGGCAAGGTCTATAGAGAAGCAAAGATGGTAGAGATGAGCAAGTTTCTGAAATCAGAAGCACTAGAATCTTTACCAGCTCCTTTACAACCTTCCAAATCACAAGCCATGCAAATGCGATGGTTGCTGACATGGAAAGTGGACGGAAACGGGGAAACAGCGCCAAAGGCACAAATTGTTATTCTGGGATATCAAGACCCCCAGTATGAACGTAGAGTTACTTATGCTCCAGCAACTACCCGTCACACTAGACAACTGATGCGACAAGCCGCAGCCACATGGAAAGGGGATGTCGCAGCAGCTTTCCTCCAAGGAAGAGAGTGTCAAAAGGATTTGTTTTGTATAACCACGCCTGAACCTTGTGAGTTGATGCAAATCCCCAAAGAAAGCATGGCTTGTCTTCGTAAGACTTGTTATACGGTTTGGTTCAACCCCTTATGAGTGGTACGAAACTGTTAGGACGTATCTGATTTCCTTTGGGTTTAGGCAGTGTGATTCTGATCCGTGTTGTTAGGTGTATGTTCATGGCGATCGAGTGCGTATCATCGTTTCCGGGCATGTTGACGACTTTATGTTTACGGATTTGAGTAATGTCACCAATGTTGCAGAGTGCAAGAATTTGCAGGGTTTGCCGAGCGCCCAGTGCTGCGGAAGCACATGCAGCGGTGCAGCAGTGGATGCAGAAGATGTTCTGCTTCTAATTAGGTCCCAATGGAGAGAAACGAGTTTGTTCGTACTGTTTCTGGGACGCTGGTGACGGATAGCCAGAGTGTGTATGATAAGTTACAACGACCTCATCATATCTCTCCCGGTGGTGAATCTAAAAAGATATTTAGAACTCACTGCTCTGAAGCAAAGCCAAAACGACACCAACTTGGAGGTGCGATGGGTAAACACCGAGGCCATGTTGGCCAACACGTTGACGAAAAGAGGCGAAGGTCAACAGATGAATCGCTTCATCGCTTGCCAACAGGTGGCAAATAGTGGAAGATCCAGAAAAGTTTTCGGGTAAACGATTAAAGAAAAATAAGGACGTGATCATCGTGATCTTTTGGACCGTAAACAGACTTGGGTGGGGACGACTGACCACGATAAAGAAGAGGTGGTACAGTCAACCCATCACAGAACCAAAGGTTCTGACGATGGGGGGCCATGCAATTTCCATTCTGGTGCGAGCTGAACATGTGATAAACATCTGTCGGCTGTCTAGGTTGCAGCGTAAAGGAAAGCGCCCAGCTCTCGAGCGAATCGCGCCAAAAACCGATCCGAATGAATGATCATGTAGCAATGTAGGACCCCGACATATTTCAAAGGATCGCGTTCACAAGAGAAGGCCGTAGTTCGGACTTTGGACTAGGTTTGTTTTCCTTCAATCAACACTTTGAGTCAGCATTTGAAGCTGTGAGGAAATGTCGAAGTCTTTCTGAAATGCTGATGGAGAGAGTTATTTTGGAAGAGGTCGTTCCAAACGACCGCATCATGTTTGGTATGAAGCACTTGCTTGTGAAGTACAGCCTTTGCCGCTTGATTTGGAAGACAGAAAAAGTTTCGGAAGTTGTGATTGTGCCTCCCAAGTATTTCGGAACATGTTTTCATTGCTGCAAAAATCCGAGGCAGAAACGTATGGATGGAGATAGTGCAAAAACTAGTTGCAATGCTCTTAGTCTCTGTTGTGGAAACCGAGAAAGCTCTTCAGTTCTCTTTGGGGATTACCTTGACGATGGCAGCAGTCAGTGCCATGATAAAGCCCTATGCGCAGCCCCAGGTGAGTCTGGTTTTGTTTGGAGAACTCCCAGTTTTCCCGAAAGACGTTTCGTCGCAGGGTTTTTTGTTTTTCTCAAGATTGTTGGCGTATAAGCATCATCCCACACACATATCCATTCAACACGTATCCCTTCAATACGTATCCCACCAATACATATCCGACCAATACGTATCCGATCAATACGTATCCATTCAAAAGGTATGCATCAGCAGGAATGGCAATGTATGTGAATGCATAACATACATGAATACGCATCCAGGCAATACGCAAGTTCATACGTATCCATCCCATGCGTATCCATTCAATACGATCCATTCAAAAGGTATTCGTCAGCAGGAATTGCAATGTCTGTGAATGCAAAACGTATCGGTGCATATCATTGCATCGGCAGGAATGGCGATGAGTATGTTATCATTGCATGTCATTTCATACCATTGCTAGTCGGCGGGAATGGCAATAAAAATGAAAAGCTTGCTTTTCCTTCAGTTTCTCTGTAAAATTGCATATTAATTGTATCGCGCGCGTATGAACATGGAATTCATCGCTAGGTATTGGCCTGCTTGCTTGCTTGCTTGCTTGCTTGCTTGCTTGCATTTTTGTTTATCTCGCTGTAGCGAAACGCGCGTTCTCACATTTGGGAATGCACGGCGCTGTAGTGCGACGCACATTTGTGTTTTGGATAAACCATCTCGCAGGAGTCGGTGTGCCGATCCCGCGAAACTGTAACGAAACGAAAATTTTAAGTTCCAGGAATTTCTCCACGCATTGTACTGGACGTTTCAACGCTCACGAAATGAAACTTTGAATGTCGCAGTTACATTGTGCTTTGCATCTCAGGGTTGCGCTGGTCTCCGTTTTCTTATTGCGTTTTGCAATTCAGGGTTGCGCTGGTCTGCTTATTCTTATTGGGTTTTGCAACTTAGGGCTTAATTTTTCGCGCTAGTAATTGCTCCGCGCCTTGTACTGGACGTTTCAATGCTCACGAAATGAAGCTTTGAAGGTCGCAGTTACATTGCGTTTTGCATCTGAGGGTTGCGCTGGTCTGCGTATTCTTCTTGTGTTTTGCATGTCAGGGTTGCGCTGGTCTGCGTGTTCTTTTTGCAACTCAGGGCTCAATTTTTCGCTCCAGGAATTGCTCCGCGTCATGCGCTGGACGTTTCAATGCTCACAAGATGTTTTTTTGAAAGTCGCAGTTACATTGTGTTTTGCATCTCAGGGTTGCGGTGGTCTGCGTATCCTTATCGTGTTTTGCTATTCTGGGTTGCACTGGTCTGCGTCATACTCATGTAGTAGCACTTTGTAGTACGGAGTAGTACTTTATAGACTGTAATACTGGAGTAGCACTTTGTAGTATGGAGTAGTACTTTGTAGTACAGAGTAGTACAGGAGTAGACTTTGTAGTACAGAGTAGTAGGGAGTA
This sequence comes from Breviolum minutum Mf 1.05b.01, assembly GCA_000507305.1. Lineage (NCBI taxonomy): Eukaryota > Dinophyceae > Suessiales > Symbiodiniaceae > Breviolum > Breviolum minutum. The sequence continues at coordinate 43,202 of DF239072.1, read as the reverse complement.
GTACTGGAGTAGCACTTTGTACGGAGTAGTACTTTGTAGTACAGAGAGTAGTACTGTGTAGTACGGAGTAGTACTTTGTAGAACAGAGTAGTACTGGAGTAGATTTTGTAGCGCAGAGAGTAGCACGGGGTAGTACTGGAGTAACACTTTGTAGTACAGGGTAGTACTATGTAGTACAGAGTACAGAGAAGTGCCGTACTGTGAGTACGGAGTAGAACTTTGTAGTATGGAGTAGTACTTTGTAGTACGGAGTAGTACTTTGTAGAACACTTGGTAGTACAGAGTAGTACTGGAGTAGTACGGAGTAGTGGCCAGTCCAAAGAGGTCTGAAACAGGGCTGAAACCGTATGAAACTGTAGGAAACACAAAAAAGAAAACACAAACACAAACCCACACACAAACACACACAAGCGCACAAAAACACAAACACAAGCACAAACACACAAACATAACAGCACAAAGACGCAAACGCACAAACACAAACCCAGAAAAGAACACAAACAAACACGAAAACACGGAAACACACAAACACAAACACAAACCCACAAAAGAACAAACAAACAGACAAACACACAAAAACACAAACACACTAACACTAACACACGCACACACACACGCATCAAAACACAAACGCAAGCACAAACACACAAACAAAATAACACAAAGACGCACCACACAAACACAAACACACAAATACAAAAACGCAAACCCACAAAAGAACACAAACACACAAACACGAAAACACAAACACAAAGCCACAAACGCAAAAACACAAACGCACACACACACACACACAAAAAACACAAACATAAAAACGCAAACACGAAAGCAAAAAAACACAAACACAAACCCACAAAAGAACACAAACAAACACACAAACCAGAAAACGCAAACACACAAACATAAGAACACAAAACAAAAACACAAAAACACAAACAAAAATATACAAACACAAAACATACAAACTGACCTTGCCATTCCCACACAGATTTCAAAAGAACACCTTCACATGTGAGATGCATATCTATTAGGCACTGGGGCATCGTTCTTTCGGGCCAGAGTGTGGTCTAGTTTTCGCCTGACAGTCCTTCGGGCTCTCAATGGTAACAGGTAAACATTGCCTTGTTGATTCCTCTACCGGATTTGCTTTCAACAAACCTCTCAAATGCTTGTTTGAAATCTCGGACGTGTTTAAGTTGAAGACAAGCACGTTTGATGCAAACGAGGGATGACCAAACAGTTCGATGATACGCCAGGCGAACAGGTTGCATTTCTACAGTTTCATTTGCTTGGCCTTGGCAGCCGCAAGTTTCCACTATAACCTCGCATGGCCTGCCCGTGCTGCTTTGGCAGTACCCTTCATGGTGACAGCAGCACAAGCATTGAAACCAGACAACTCCGAAAGCTTAGCCTTGCGCTTGTGGGAGGACAAAACGATGGTAATATGATTTTTATATTATTCACTATTCTGATATTTTTTTTACAATCTTATACATTTCTAGCATTTTCATATGTAGTTTGACTTGCTATTTTTATGCATGTTGAGCTGGCCTACCACTTTTGGATGTGTTCCAAAAGCATGTATATGATGTGATGAAAGAGGTCAGAATCAAATTCATTGCCTCAAATTCTATGCGTTTTTTTGTGTTGAGTTTTTTTTTGAAAACTCAAGGCGGTTTTGGTGAATGGGAAGACGCAGGAGCTAGAGCCACAGATGGAAACATTGCAACGTGGTGAACCAGTTGAAGTCCTGGCAGATATCCGGCTGGCAATCAGGGCAGGTAGTCAACATACCGGTCATGCCATTTGTTTTTTCGATTTGTTGATGGATTGACATGAACAAGTCAGATTTTGCGATTCGCAAAGCAACGCATTTTACGAGTTTTCACGTTGATATTACCAAGCTCCAAGTCCCACAGCCGTCCCACAGCCGTCCCACAGCTGTCCCGAGGAGACCTACAACTTTAGGTGAGATGATGAAAGTCCTTATAACGTTTCACATTGTTTGCAGGCGCAGAATTGAAAGGTGCAGATGTCCAGATTGGCCAGAAGGAAAACAAGCATAACTTGCACTGTTGTATCCATTTTCGGGGCAAACGGGTCTGCCCATGTTGCATGTGGCCGCCGACATGCTGGATGTTTGAATTTAAGAAGTTTAAAATAATTTCTTTTTTGGCTGAATCCACAAATGTTCTGTTAACACTTTTCTTTTGTTCGAGTCTTGTCAGGAAGCTTGCTGCTTGATGCAATTTTCTGCTCGAAGAAGGGAGAAGACATTTTTGTTGGGAAATGTCGTATGGCAGAGGCCGAGAGCCCGAATTCTGCAATGGTGCCAAGTGATTCGGGTGATTTCGGTTGGTTTGTAGAGCGTGCAGGTGCCAACGGGACACGAGAAAGATGGAGGAGGCGAGTCACTGAGCCTGGAACAGAAACTGTTGCTTAACTTTAAGCCCAGTTTTGGGACATGTTTTGAGAAGTCTTTTGAAGTTATTGTTTTTTGCAACTCACACATTAATTTGGGTGGATTTCCTTTGATCCAATCCTTAAATTCCTATCATATCCTGTCTTATCAGTCTCATCCTGTGATGTCCCGCAGTTTCTTACAGCTGGATTCGTATGCATCTTCATGTATCCACAGATTTCTCACAGTCCATGAAGGAACTGCCTTGAGTGGTGAGCTTTTAGAGGCTAGGGTCAAATCACCAGCAGTTGGGATTTTCGAGCATTTTTTCAAATCTTGGTGATGTGATCTTCATGATACATCAACTCATCCTTTTCTGCAAATCATCAGTGAAACATGCTGAAGCGTGCCAGGGAGAGGCCACAAGTCATAGAGGTTCCAAGATCGAACCTCAGGTGGGGAAGAATAACACATCAACTATATTCAAGTATTGAATGTGTGAATCAGTTGGCCAAGATGTTTCTCAATCTTTTTTCCTCAACTTTTGAGGTGTAATTGTCTATATTCTTTTGCGGATTTTAATAGATTAGCTGACTAAAAGATGCCGGCAGTTTCCATGTTTTGCCAGTTTCCAGGTGAAGCACAACGATGTCAAGACGCGTCGACAACTTTTAGAGGTTGGAACGACATCCATGTGATGAACTGCATCGCAGCCGCATTTTTCCCTATTTTTGCTGGTTCAAAAGTTCAAACCAGAAATTTGTGAGGCTTATTTATCCAGAGAGGAGTTTCATCGTGAAAAACACTATGACTTCTGTTCCAAGCAGGTGCCTTTGTGATGTTTGCAATCGCTACAACTTTGCGTCAGCTGTCCACTTTCCATTCCAAAAATGTTGAAACATGCTTTTAAAGGATCCATGACTTTCGATATTGCAACGCAGGTGTTATCGGTCTACACCACCTTCCCACGTTTTCTCTTCCCACGCGAAGACCATCGGGGCAAGGCAAGGCAAGTCAAAACACAGCACCGTCGAAGTTGGAGGCAAATCTCCTGCTCTCAGGAACTGCGTCGCGTGCGCTCGCCCGTGGAGGAGCCGGGTGCAAATGCGGATAGGACTCCGCTGGGATCGGCCGCCCCGCCGCCGGTGGCAGTCGGAGCCCCGAGATGCGAGATCATGGTCACACACACCGGTAGCACAGTTAGCAGATGGATTGGTATATTTTATTCGTATTTTGGTACGATACGACAGCATCGTTCTACACACTTTCGTGGTGTTTCTTTCACATAATTGGTAATTAAATCAAGAGTTAAAGATAGACAATGACAATATGTGATGGAGCAACGATGATTTGAGACAGTAATTTCATGTAATTTACGCCGCTATTGTTTGATTCTTTCAGACTCGGCTCCAATGCTGGGTGTCACACTCCGAGGCCAAGGAAGACTCGGTTGAAACTCAGGTGTGGTGGGGAAAAACGGATGGAAACTCTCGGAAGACAACTTGAAAACATCCGTTGAACAGTTTGGAAAAAAGACACCGTTGGCCGTTTTTGTTGATAGAGTAACCGACCCCTTGTGATGATTGTTCGACATGGCACAGGAGACGTTGAAGGCCGAGACTTCGACTGAAGGGCACCTTTCCAGTGGAGAGTCTAAATCGTCGGAGATCAAAACCGCCCCAGGAGGACATCAACGCAGATCAACACAGATCGACGGTGATGGAGATGTGAGACATGTCAAACGTAAGGACCAAGGAAGATTAATAGGGAAAGAAACATCATCAGACAAAGAAACAATGAAAAGATTGCATAAACATTGGATTATATATGCATCATATTCATATATGCCTATGCTAATGAAACATGTTTTCATGAAGGTGGGTTTGATGAAGATCTCAAGGGCCACATTCAACTGCGCCAGGACCTTTTCAAGTGTTGGATCCATGGCAACGAAGTTGGGGATGTGCACCGCGCTTCCCACGACTCGCAGTTCCACCAGAGGCCAACGCGATGGGGAATCCAAACTGTTTTTTTTTGGTTTGATGATTTATGGTCAAATTTTTGGATCAGTTTGGGTGTAGTCATAGTTGATGTAATTGATGTAAGATTTTTGGATGGAAGAGAGGACAGAGTTACAATTCACATTCAGTTTTAAGAGAATTTTCCAGAACTTTGGACTTGAGGTGCAACGTCCCGTCACAGTGCCTAGTGGGCATGAAGCAGAGGAGACGAGCATCGAGGTGTTTTGAGATGGAGTTCTTTTTTTGAAAGAAAGATATCATTGGGGTGCACACGTTCATACTAGGCATGTATTTCCAGATGCCTGAACAGATCATAGTTTTTTGTGTGATGGCGCCGACCGGATATGAATAGAACATGCTCAGTTGCAAAGAAATCAACGCAGGTCAGATCCTTCAAATTGGTAGCTTTACCAGTGCAATGCTTAGACCAGCCAATTTGATTGAACTTAGTGTAATTAGTGCCAAATCCTCCTTGCATTTCGATCCAAGGTCCCCACAGAGATGGCACTGCTAAAACGCCCCCCAGCCTACTCCTTCGGACTATATCCCAAAGGTCCGACATGTCATAAGTTGGGTCATTTTGAGTGTTTCAACGTCTCATCTTCTTGCCGGCATGTACCTTGACCTCTCAAAACCAGTCCAAGTTGCGTGGAAGTGCAAGTTGGCCATCAGTTCCACGTGACAGCCGGTTTTTATCGTTGCAGGTGTTTCGAGGTCGAAAGCCACAGATTTCCGAAAACTGCGCGATGCAGTGGACTTCGATGAATCCAAACTGTTGGAAGCTCCTCGTCCAAGTCGTCCCGGAGCGCAAAAGAAGACGTTTTAACAAAAAGGGATTGAGATGGTTTAATCAACAAGTCATAATAGCTCATGATAAGTCAACGTTTGTTTGATTATTTTGATGTGGGAGTGTTCCCAAAGAACTTCTGTTTCCACTTTAAAATGGTCATGTCCAGAAAGGAATCAAGATAATCTAAAAAAATCAAAATCATCAGATTCAAAGAAAATCAAAGGCCGTTTTTTCTTTGATTTGACATGCTTTGACCCTGAATGTTCTCCGTACATGCCGTCATCTCTGCATGCTTTGAGACAGTTTCCAGGTGTCCAATAAAAAGAAACGGTACGGAGTGTTTTATACTGTGTTTATTCCAATATCGCAGAAACCATTTTCACCAAAGTGTTGATATGTTTATTTTAATTTCAAAATCCACTTTTGTGACATGAGTTGACCACGAAACTGTCCTTACCATGCTTGGCGGCCCTTAGCGGGTCCGCTTAAAGTGGGTCGCTGTAGCCTGTCACGCCATAGCCTGGTTCAGTTGATTCACCATAAACAACTTCAACGATTCAAAGACTTCGAAGTTGCAGGGTATCAACTCGAATACCAGAGGCTGACGGATCCGACGAAAAGCAAATGCGAAAAAAACAAAGACGACGAGAGAAAGAGGGGGATTTTCTGTGCATTTGGGGTGAAGCTCACGATCGGTGATGGCGTCAATTTGAGATGTTGTTTCGAAACTTCAACTTGAAGCATCTCAATATATCTCGATACATCTCGATTTTTGGAGGGTTGAAACTCACGCATCCAACACATCACTGGGTGAAAAAAATCCGCTGTTTCCCCATGAGCCTCGATTGCTTCAGCTTTGGTTTCGGGTTGCCATGGCCTTTAGGCCTCCGCCTCGACAATCAGGTGAGGTTTGTTTGGTTGGATGTGTTTTTAATATATATATTTCCCCAAAAACCTGGAAGATTTTTTAAAGGATGTTTGAGGATGTTTGAAGTTTAATTTTTGTTTTTAACCTTCAACAAAAACACATTGGAAGGTTTGAAAACCCTCCACAAACGTATGTTTACCCTGACCTGTTTTGGGAGGGATTGAGCAGATTCGATAGTTTCTTTCAAAAGGATGTTTGGACCTCTGAAACAACCCTGGACATGTCACAGTATTCATCCAGCTATGGAGTATTCACCAATTTTGTCCAACAACTTCCTTTCCCAAGGTCTTTTTCCACGTACGTCGTTGCACTGTCACTTCATCATACCAAAACCAGTTCATTTCTTTGTTTTTTTTTCAATTCTCAGATTTGCCAGGTAAAACCTCCAAAGATGCACCACGGCAACATGAGAGCGATGAGGAGATAGATTCGCCCACGCAGGACCAAAGTTCGGGGAATATGTTTGGTTTCATGTTGCTTTAGTTTCGTGTATTTTGTATAAAGTTTTTATTACTGAGTGTGTTTTGCTTAGTTTTGCTCGGATAATTTTAGTTTATTATACGTGAATATATACTTTAACTTTCTGATGTTTCTGTTTGTTCTTCTTGAGTTCGTCTGAGTTTGGTCTCCTTTGAATGATAAGTGTTTTGAGGTAATGACCAATGTGATTGAAATTCCGTAAAAAAAAGGTTGAATGGTGAAACTGCGAGGACGACGAGCTTCCTTTTTGGGAGGAGTCGGATTATGCAGAGGAGGACCATGAGCTGAATTCTGACTGACCATCTGAAAAGTTCAAACATTTCTCATTTCACCAATTTGATTTCCTCTTCATTTCATTTATATCTGACTTGATCTCATTTGTGTTTCGAATGATTTTCACTGAAAAAACGATCCCCCAAAAAGCAATACGTTGCAACCTGATCTCAAGGAGAAACCAGAAAGAGAGCTGGCTCACGACTCACGCCTGCTAGAGGTTGGTGACTCCCAAGATTTCCATGATTTTGCAATCGAAACTGTCGAAGATGATTTGTTCATGTTGCACTACAACATAGGCCAAAGATAGAAATGCATAGAAATGACCAATATTGTTGCAATGCTCAGTCAACATGATTTTATCATTTGGAATGACAGCTGATATGCTGATATTTATTCGGTGTCGCGGAGGCACCGGCACCAGCGCGGCGCCATACGTCGCCCAGCCTCTCCCTGCGGGAACGGAGCTTTCCGACGCCCACGGCTTCAACGAGACCTGGAACCGCATCTGCACAGAGCTCTCCTTCTTTCCAGATGTCTCCCAACGGTGACAGATGTGACAGGCAGATCGGCAGATTCGGAATTTTTTAGACACTTGTCAAGACTTGGAAGTTTGATGAGTTTCGATGCGTTTTTGACGCTGTTGAGAGGCCTTCCAAAGGTCGCATGGAGCAGGTGAGCGAAACCAAGGACTTGCCGACACCGTCCGCCTCTCAATCATTTCCTGAGATTTTCCTTCCAGGAGTGTAAAATGTGTAAAATGTATGGGTAGGGGAGTCATCAAAGAGGCCAACAAAAACCCATCCACTGACTTTGGTGACAACAAAGCATTAATAAATTGAATTCCAAATTCATTTAAGGAAGCTGAAATGGACCAAAAATTCAGTCCAAGTTTCCAAAATCTCCAAATTCAATCCAAATTTCCATTTGACCATTTGGCCAAATACTCTTTAAACGAAGACTAATGTCATTCCAATTTGGCTCCAAAAACCCAAGGCCTGGGCCAAAATGGTTACAAGTTCCCAGCTTCCGTCCAGCGGCCGTGGCAGCAGTGGCTATTTCAGGCGGTGAAAAATGTTGAAATTCAGGAAAATTGGAGGGAAACATCTCCACGAAATAGCATTGAGTCACAAAGACAGAAAAAGATAGCTACAGTATGGATGGTTATTTTTTGTGTAAGTCAGTATGAAATTCTGAGAAACCAAGATTATGATCAACTGATAATATTTTGGACGAACAGATGTTGGGTCGAAGAATTTTTGCACGTCCAAAAGCCAACCTTTCACGAGACGTTTGTGTCAAGGCTATGCAGATCGGATGTTGGTCGAAACTCTTTGCCTCGCGTCGAGAGCTGAAATCAACAGTTTTGTGAAAACACACAGTATGCAACAGAAGATACGCAAGCATATATCAAGCATATATCGTGTCTGCATTTTTTGGCGCATCATTTAAAATTTCCATCAAATGTCTATCAAGTTCTAATGATTGGATGTGTCAATTTCAAAATTGCATGCTTTGCAACCAACACGTTTCCGTATAAACGCATTGAGGATGCGACGTTTCCGCGGGACATCCATGAAAGCTTGGAGATGCGACTTTGACAAACACGGGGTCGGTGCAGCACTGAGTGCATTCCATTCACCAAAACGACAAGAAACAGAAACAAACTGGAAAAAAAAAGGCCCACCCCGAAAAGATGAAAGATGTCCAAGAGTGAAATTTTCAGACTCTGACTTCAATTCATTTGTTTTTTTCATCACTGGATTTCTATGAAACTTTGTGATTTTTGTGAAAGATTTGGACCGATTGCAACAGATTGTAACTCCTTTTCACCATGAGGTTGGGTCAGTCGAGCTGAATTTGCCAGAGGTTGTCGTTTCTATGGGTTTCAACCTCGGATTTCCTGGAAGAAATCCGGTGATACCTCAAAATGTATCATGCAACGTTCACATAAGAGTTGACCAATTGATTTTATCCGTCACAACTTGGTGAGTTTGTTCGAAAGAAATTGATGTCCTTTTTTCTAAGGACTTCCAGAGATAGATTAGGAGTTTCTTCCTGTTCTTATTTCCTCTTTTCACAGACACAATGGCTGGTTCTTAGAGATTTTTGTTAATCTACTGTATATATTTTTCTACATTGAATGATTTTCAGATTTCATCACAGTTTTGATAGCCAACTCCTTGACTTTCTAGGTGTCCAGCCGATGCCATTTGGACCAGCTGCCACCAAAGTGGAGGTGACCCAAACAACGAAGAACGCCATGAAACAACATGTTGACCCATCAATAATTCGTGAAATTTCCCATTGATTTTGCAACAAGAAATCAAGTAACTGATGGATTCACCTATGAGTTCCAGGAGCTGGCATGAAATTCTGGGAGTCGGCAGCTAAACTCTGGGAATCTTTCAGATCAAACTCCTTTCGTTTCGTTTCGTTAGGTCACCCTGAATATTTAAATTCAATCAAAACCTGCAACAAAATCATAGAAATTCCACATTTTTTTACAGTCAAAATCTCCAAGCCATGAGTCATCATCAAGTTATATCTATGATTCTAGCCATTCTATGAATGTGATCGAGGTTGGATCACGAAGAAGCTTCCAATTTGGAACTTTTGGAACAAATGCTGTGGATCCGTAGTGGCTTTGATCTACGGCAAGCCTGGGTCCGGAAGCCCTCAAAGTCACAGTTTTTTTCCCGATGAGATGGGTGATACCAGAAACTGTCAATGTTTGTTTTTCAATTCTTGAGGCTATATTGGATCCTCACAATCAAACAGTTGCAAACTCAGTTTCTCTAATTTTTTACAAACATCCTTTTGTCTGCACCTGAGTCAGCTGTGTTGTGTTTTTTTGTTTCAACAGGCTTTAACTCTGCAGGAGTTTGTGAGAGGCTGCAGGACTCCAAAAAATCTGTTGATTTTCGGATCCTTGACCTCTGGTGCCATGCATGTGTCATGCGGTGCACAGCTGACAGGATCTTGGGCTTTGACGGTGATGCTCATCATATCTTCAAAGGTAGAAACCTCAAAGGTCAAAATTTTTACATTTTATGTTTTGTTGAGATGGTAAGGATGCAAGTATGATTTTTTGTCCCGAATTTTTTGTGGATGCTTTATGATGACCTCGACCTTACCCGCAGCTGACATGTGGTGCAATGTGTCAATGTCAAAGCAAGCGATGAAGTCATGATCTTGTCCAAGTTCTTCATGTACACAATTTGATGTTTGTATTTGTCCTTGCCACTGGACAGTGTCGGGTTTTTTCCACCGTTTTGCCACAAAGAGCAACCGGCGGGTTGAGTCACGCTAGCGCCATGCTGTCGGATGGCCATGAGCACAGCCTCACCTACAAGCTGATGATCATCCTCCGCAAATTTGATCAGGATAGTATTCGCTGTTGGATCCATGTACATGATGATTTTTTTGGATTTGGTATGACAAACCGACATGCCCGGAAGATTTTACATCATGTGCAATTCAACAGTGTGTATTCCAAATTTCTTATTCATCGCGTCTTTCTGTGTAGATTGGCTTTGATTTCAGCTGATCCAACCAATCGATTTGCTGTTTTGAGGAGGGAAGTGGGACCATCCGAAAATCCCAATTTGAGTCTATCCTCCGTGCAGCCTTGCCATTGGATGAAATTCTATACAAAGAAGAGGTCTGGGGAAGCAAGAAACATATACAAGAATTAGACACAAAATCTCGGCAGCCATGGAAGCTCACGATGTTTCTTCGATTTCATTTGCAGTGTTTTTGGGTAAAAAAATGGAAAAAACTTCACCTTCCGAAGGTGGATCATCTGTGGTCCTACTTCCCGAAGCGCGACGATGGCGACATCGAAAACAGCGACTTGGTCGAGTGGATCCTACGGCCGAGCACACCGTTGATGCTGACGGACGCCGGTGATTTGGCATTTTTTGATTTGAAATCGGCGCTGTATCCCCTGTTCCAGGTGCAGAGGATGGGATGGCATTGTAGTCTGATTTGTTGAGATATATTATCCTGTTGCTTAAATATGCCCGGAGAATTTGGAATCGTTTAGTTTATTATGATATTTAAGTTTATAGCAGCTGTGTCTTGCAGTTGTTGCAGGTGTACAATCAGAATGGCGATGGCTATGTGTGTTTACAAGAGTTTATTGAAGCTCATGGGATCTTGCAGATCGCTGTGCGCATGAATCCCTCTGATGAAGAAGATCCTCCCGTGGTGCGTGGGGACCTGCATAATCTCTATGCCCACATCTTAGAAGATTCTGACCCTTGAATGCAAGATGCCACTGCATGCACTCACTGCATGTCATGTAGTTTCAACATTTGTTCGTCTTGTTTTTCCTCATCTTTGTTCCAACTTCTTGTGTTACAGTAGTAGATTCTGTTCCATTTGAGAAGAGTCATGCAAAAAAAAGGAGGTAAATGAAAATAATGAGATTCTACATCAGGTCAATTCCACCACAAAACGTTTGGAGATTTACGAAATCGAGATGTTTGAGGAGATTTTTGTGGACCCTTCACCCATCCTGAAGTTGGACCCTGGGAAAACTGAGGACAAGCGCTTAACCTTTGAGAGATTTGTTCAATGGCAACGTCTAGCGTTGATTCATTCCTCCTTGTCCCCGGAGTCTTTAAAGAGGCGGACAACCAGGGAGTCGAAGCAAAATCGAAAGGATATGAAGGAATTCAATGTAATATGTACTGATATTAAATTATCCTATGTTAGGAATATAAATGTGTTGATTTTGTATAGATGTTCTTTTTCAATGTGATAGATCTCCAAAACCAACTTTTCTGATTCCTTATGCCACCGTTTACCAAACTTCACATGTTTCTGAAGATATGCGTTGTAAAACACCTGTCAACTGTCATGCGCGTTCGTTTTTTTTTCAAAAGAACCGGTTTAACGAGGTCGTTAAAAAACGTGGCGAAGCAGATGCAGCGTGTTTTCAAGTTGGTGACTGCTGAAAGCCATGGCGAATTGAAGGAGTCAGATCACTTGGTCCTCCAACGGCACCTCGCGTGGAATCGGAATACCGGGATTAGTGGGATTGGGGAGATGGAGGAACACCCCCCAAAAAATGTGTGTGAAATTGCCTTTTTGGGAGAAAAGTTCAAACTGTTACACTTTTGGCAAAACGAAATTCTTGTAAAACTGCTCAGATCTTTGACACTTTATGTTTATCAAAGCTTGCTTCGTGTTGATTCTCACTTCTTTCGTGAGGATCATGGGACATCTAGCTCAGTTCAGTCGAGAACTTTATGGCACTGGACGCACCGAAAGCAAACCTCAAAGTCATGGCTTCCCAAACAAATGGACTGCACCACTGGTGGGCATGAATATTGAGCATCTCAAGGCCTGTGGAAGTCGATTGACATGTCAAACCCAGTGAGTGGTTCAATGATAAAACTGCTTGAAGACTTGTGTGAGGGTTCATATTTTATGGACGCTTGAAATATTATGATTAATACTTAACGTTTCTAATGTTTCCACTCTTCCATACATGTTGCCATGGGGGTGCTATTTCGGAGTTGTGTCAAAAAAAAAGGTCCACCTGCTTTTTCCCACTATTGGTCTACATTGGGAATGTGTTTTGCCCAACAAAAACTCCAGGAGATCTTTCTTCGTGACTTCACTTACAGTCGTCGAAACTTTACTTCCAAAATTCTGCATCGTGACTGGGAGATTCTTTGCATTCCAGATCTGCCGGGTCGACAACAAGATTGGTTGGCACAAGTGAAACTCACAACTCAACTGGCACGCATGAACTTGGAGATGGAGACGAAAGATGTGCATAGATATCGATATGTCCAAGAGAGCTTCACATGGATCCTAGATGATGATTGTCACTTTGATGAGGCCACTCTTGGGAGTTCAAAAAGTTTCAAAAAGATAAGATGATTTAAAGATATTTAAAGCGTTCAAAAATCTCGTCACCTTCAAAACTTAGCTTCACCAAAACAAAAGGCCATATCACCTCTTCTCAATCATCTGAACACATTTTCCTATGCCCATTCCGGCCTAAATTCTAACCATCCATCACACCATCTTGCTGAAGCCAGGCATTGAACGGTTTGTCTCCGGAAGTGAAGTTGTTCGCCTTGTTGAAGAGCGAGGGCAACTTTGGACAACGTCTCTCCTGGAAACAGGCGGTTTGCGGTTGGACGTAAAAATCTGGTATCGTCGTCTTAAATAGCTTATTCCTTGACGTGAACATCGCAAAACATATGCAAAACATATGCAAACATATCATAATCACTCTATGTCATTCATTGTCCTTCTAATTTCAGAATCACGAAGTGATGATGATCGATGTCTTTTCCTTTTGTATCTTTCGCAGATTGGAGAGAAAAGAGAGCGATCGATGATCAAGTTGCATGAAATTCATTTCTCCACTTGACAGGTGCAATCAGCCTTATCGTTAGCTGTGGAATTGAATATCATCACTCAGGCAGGCTTCAAAGCATCAAGTTCTTGGTGTCAAACATGCCATTTTTTCCACATTGTTTTCAAGATTTGTTATTGTGTCAAGATGGAAAACTTGAGGCGCAGATCAACAGATGCAACGAGAAATTGGATGATTGGGTGAAGAAAGGGATGGATGCTGAAGGTTTATGGTGCACTCGAGAGATTTTGGATCAGGTCCGTGAAAGTGTCATGACGTCACCCAGTCAAATCATGGGAATTTTCGCCGAGATGGGTGTTTTTCAAGTGACCTCCGTGTGGGCTGATTTCATGGACGAAAAGTGATGGAGCAGTCACCACTGCAACGACCCGAACGCTGGACGACCAGCACGCTAGCCTTCACAGATCTTCCAGATCTTCGACAATACGAAGCATGAAAACATGGCATCATGAAGCGTGACAATGGCATCCATTGGAACTTCCAAGGCACCCGTGCTTCAGCGACTCCCTTGAACTCGCTTCACCGACGCAGGTTTCTAAACCCTAGTGACCGGTGGTTGAAGGTGGCTGATGGCAAAGCCGCAGCTGCCATGACCCAAAGTGGTCCATGTGATCCCAAAGGGATTTTTTATTGAAAAGAGTCTGTTACATTTCAGTTCTGAGTCCAATGGAGTTTTTTGCATCCCAATCTTTTTCTTTCCATTGATGTCCAACGGCCACGGAAAAAAACACGGCAGTTTTTGCACCTGAGGTTTAGATCACCAAGGTTTGGGTCGAGTTTCTTGGCACGACTTCGAGTACCTCGAAAAGCTCTGTGACACTTCCAGCTGTGCCAAGGCCAACTTTGAAGTGTATCAAGCAGCAGGAAAGTGCCGTGTATCGACATGGATATATGAGCTAGTGTTATGAGCTATCTTAAGCTATTATCCTCCCTACAACTAACATAACCTATCACTTCTGAAAAACAGGGCCTAGGCCTTCCACCTTGGCCCCTCCCTCCAAAAAAAAGGGATCGTCTCCCAAGCACCCAATTTTTCTCAAAAAGCCATAATTTATCTTCAGTTGTTTCTGAAAATAGTTATTTCATAACTGATAGCTCATAAGATAGTTGAGGTTGCTATTTCTTTTTGTTAAAGATATCTCATAAGATATCAAACATTTTCAGAAGATGATTGATGATTTCTCCAAATTCCACTGTTTTCGGTGCCAGAACTTCACCTTCGAGATGCGCTTGCTTCGAAGCTGGGCCGTTGAGGTGTCCTTTTGTGTAAATTCTCAGAGTGGTGAATTCTTCGAATTTTACGTTGTAAATTTGTGTAAATTTTGCAGATTTTGTATGTACATTGATTAAATTTGTAGGATTCAATGATGCAACTTGTAGTTACTAAGTGAGAAGTGGATTTTTTTTTGTTTCGTGTCTTTTTGTTGGTGTCATTTCTTCCCAGCATGTTAGCTCTGTGAGATGCACTTTTTTTTTTCCAAGAAATCCTCCCAAAACACTCCAGGTTTGTGCTGATATGATGGAGCTCTTGAGACGGTGGGGGACAGCTCTGAAGATTTAGGGCACACAATTGATGATATGTCATGTCAGTTTGATGTTTTTACGTTTTTTTCCTCAGAATTCAAAAAGAATAACTCGGGAACTTTTGCCCTTCTTTCAGTTGAGGATTTCGATTCTGACCGAGTGATTTCAGGTTGAGCCTCATTGATGAACATGCCGGTGGATGGGCTCAGGCCTTTCATACAGAAACTACTTCAATCACTTCAGTTGTCTGTTTAAGCAAACAGTCCTAAGAGAAAATTTGAGCAACGACCTAAATGGTCTTGAATCTCTCAGACTCTTATTTTCACAACAACATGTTCAAGTTCAATGCTTTCTGATGTGTTTTTGTTCAAAACTGACTTCTGCTTTGCGTTTTGTCAACCTACGTTGTATTGTCCCTCAGTGTCTCGAGCCCATCGATGTGCAAGAGTTTGTACACCGCATGGAGGCCAGAAAAAGAATTTGAGAAGATTTGCCTCGATTTTTTGTCCAAACAATTGTTGCAGATTCCATTCCAAACGCGTTTCCAGGCATTGGATTACCCGGGAGATCCTGCAGAATTGGCTGCACAACTTTGCAAAGCTCCCACACTGCTGACACGAACAGGAGCGCCGTTAGCATGTTGATATGTTGCATATTTGTATCAATTCGTGCACATGATCTGAATAATTTATCTGCTTTCAGTTACCTTTTCTACAGCTATGTGTTCATGTGTTCCCTTCCAGAAGCTCCGGGAATGAAGTTCTCTTTGGAGTTCTTTGTTGTGAATTCATTGTGTAGGACCTTCCATAGAATCTACATTCTCATCTTTCTCTTCTTTCAGTCTTGTCAACCTTGCGAAGTACACAATATTCAAGTCCAATGTAGAAGATCCTGTACATCCACAATAGGCAAGAAAAAATAGAACTTTGCTCAAACTCTGAAGTTTTTATTGTTGAATGTCTTGCCTTTCCAACATCTTTGATTCGTTGTTGCTTTTGAGGGCATATTGTCCAAATGCTTTCTCCATAGGAATGGTGCAGAGACTATCTGCTGAGCATCTTTGTTCGGTGCAACCCTCAAGTGGAATTCAAGTTGGAAGACACGAAAGGATTTCATGTAAGTTGAATGAAAATATAATCAAAGAGTAAAGGATGTTGAAGGAATTCGATTCAATGTAGATTCGATTTGGTTGGATTTTTACCTTCACTCGATGTTGATTTATCAGATGGTTCAGTATTTGAGAGCTGAGGCACTCTTTGGGAAGCAGATCAGGAGGGCAGATGGTTGGGGGGACTCAGGTGATTTGCAAGTCCAACACGTCGAAAATCTGAGAAATTTTTGGAGGTTTTTTCGGGTTCTGACCGGCAGAAGTGTTTGCGTTTCATGTAATTTCATATACTTTACTTTCACATCAATTGATGATGTATTTGTTTCAACTCACCTTTTTGTTCAATATTTTGTGTTGTCTTGCTTGGATGTGCTGTCTAAACCATCAAACGATGTTGAGGTCCTCCAGACAAAGTGGGCAAGAAGGTTGAGAAGTTTGAGAAAGTTTCGGTCCGAAAGAATCCCATCCGCAAAGCCGAATGGGATTCCAGCATTTGGTCCGGTCGGAATCCTCAACACCGGACCGATCGATTGAGAGAATGATGGGAAAAGATACTTAGAAAGGATTCATCAAATATACCTCAATGAACCATGATGAACCACTAATTAAGGTTATCGCAACAACATGGCAAGGCTGGGGGTGATTCTCTTCAAAAAAAACATTTGCACGAAAAACCACGAAGAGAAAACAGTTGCACTTGTGCTTTTTCTCCAGGCCCTCCGCGTTGCGGACCTATTTTAGCACGTCCGGGGTCCCGCAAAAAACACATAAAACACAACGAAAACGAAAACATCGCAACTGCACCGAGGCCGGCGAAGGAGCCACGCAGCGACAAACGTTTCAGCCGCGCCTCGTCGAATCCGGTCCTCAGCAAACGGTGTCAGGAGTCCACCGACGGGAAGGTGGAGAATCCTTTACAAGGTGAAACAGTTTGCAAAGTAACCTTTCATAAAGTGACCTTTAAAAAACAGCTCGCAAAAGGTAGGAAGATTATTAGTATATTGTGTAAAACGTCATTTCAATGCATGTAAAAATACAGCCAAAATGCACCAATCAATGTTTTTTTTTACAAAAAAATCATATGTCAAAACTACTTTTTATTCATTAAAAATTAGAAAATGGTATTTCTACCTTCCACTCAAACGGCACAGGAGCGCCAAAGCAAGCGCAGTGTATCACCAGGGAGCGAGCCGCGACGAGTCGAAGCCTCAGATTCAGGAGTCAGGTTTTAACAATAAGATTTTGGGAAGATCATATGTTGTGATGTTGAAATTTATACATTTGATCTTTTTTAGATTATTTTGTTTTTTCGTCATGACTTCAGATTTCATATTTCATCGTTTCAGTTGACAGTTGAAATTTGGAAATCTGCCAAGCTTGGTGTCCGAAGTGGAAAAAACCAACAGAAACTTCCGCAGTAGAAGTTTTTGTGACTGTGAGGTACGACCTGGAGAACTGCACCATCGATGACATTTGCTGAAACTTCATTGCTTCAACCACCACAATGAAAAAAAATCAAACAATTTACTTATGAGATATATTCTCTTGATTTACAGGAGCATGTTTGAACATGTATTCATTTATTTCATATGTGTTTCCTTCAAAACTCACAAGGAGATGTTTCGTTCTAAAGATGACGGTTCCAATGGTTCCAGGTTTTTGAAGCAGTGGATGCATTGTCGCTGCCTGTCAAGCAGGGAATGTAGCGATGCCAGGCGCAAACGCCGAGAGGTTCCGAGTTAATGGATCAG
The DNA here is from genome assembly GCA_000507305.1 of Breviolum minutum Mf 1.05b.01. Classification (NCBI taxonomy): domain Eukaryota; class Dinophyceae; order Suessiales; family Symbiodiniaceae; genus Breviolum; species Breviolum minutum. The sequence goes on along the minus strand of DF239072.1, from coordinate 25,523 downwards.
ATGGACGGATTAGATCTGCGCAATGGCGGTGGAAAAATGAGAAAAAACAACTGCTACAGGATGGATAATTCACATGGAACCCAAAAAATGGAGGTTTGGAAGATGAATTTCCTTTTCAATTGGGTGATGTTTAGATTCTATGTTAATTTTCCAGTGTGTACAGGATGGTTGGGTTTGTTGGCTTGTTCCAGAAGGGTTGTTCAGCACCGGCATGGTTTTTGTCAATTCTTGATGGCTCCAAAAAAGCGGGCAAAACGAAACCCGGAAGCCGGTGCGCCGGGGCTGAGGCGGGAATAAGAGTTCCAACAAGAAAATTGAAGAGAAGTTATTGGATTTTGAGTCAATAATTCAGGGCCAAGAATCAAAAAAGATCGAAAAGATAGGAAACTAAAAAACAATCAAAATTCTGGAAAACTCTAATTTTGAGTTGTGAAGTTGTTTTTTTGTGTTTTTCTTGGTGGAAGATCTGTTGTTTTTTTGTCAAACTCCTGAAAGAGGCCCCCTCTCCGTCCTCATGGCCGTGCACTCAGCGGAGCTGCAAACGGGTCAAACGGCGGTGTTGCCATAGCCATGGGTCGCAGCACAGGTTTGGAGATTCTGTGTGACCACCTTGGCGCTGACCTCAGCCATGACTTGGATGTTTGATTTGTAGTAAAATGTCACCCAGTTGTGTTATTTTGTCAAATTTTGTTATGTGTCAAAGATTGAAGAGATGTGGTGTTTATCAAATGGCTTAATGATTTTCGAAACATTTTTGGGTGACAGAAAAAGCCTATGCAACGAGCTTTGGAGGTCTTCGTTCTCTCAGATGCAACAGAGGCCTGTCACAACGCACAAATGAATCATACCATGAAACAATGGAACATCATGAACCAGACCTCAGACATCATATTCAACAAAAAGTCTTGAAATATTTGCATCTCACCTTCATCAAACATTTGTTCTTAAAAGATCTGTTTTGGAGGTGCCGCTAGGTTGTTTTCTCTACGGCTGGAAGTGCAGATCTCAACAGAGATGCCGAGATGCAAAAATGGAGGAACATCTTGGAAGTTAAGGATCTCGGATGCCATTTGGGGCACACCTAATCCAGTCCGGGGATCCCAGGAAATGAGACAACTGGACAACTTTTTGGAAGATTTAGGAACCTTTCAAAGAAAAACAGGTTTTGGTGAAGTTGTCTAAAATGAAATCTTTTCAGTTTTTGATGATGTTTTTATGTTTTTTTTTAAAAACTTTCTTTATCGAGGTCAACGCAACAGATGCTTTGCAATGTCAGCAAATTTGCGCTGTCACGCCTGGCTCTCTTATACCACTGCAGTCACCACGTTTTCACCACGCTTTGCAACAAAAGAATAAGAAACTGCCTTGAACAAAAAATCCAAGCTCGGGGCATTCCGCCAGAACACACCGGATTGCGAAACCTTCGGCTTTCAACCTACATGGAAGGTTCCATCGGTTTTTCTGGTTTCTGTCGTGTCAGCAAGGGATGTCAACCATCATCACCGGATGCAACATCCCTGGAGGATTGCTGGTTAGGCTCCAAGATGCAAGTACCTACTCGCAGCTCTGACATCAGGCATCGAGTGAAATGAAATCGGTGATTTCCTATCATTTAAATAAAAGAACACATGAACGAATCCATCGTTTTTTTTTCTCCAGTTTTTTTTGAGTGCTGAATGCAGATGATTTTGTCATTATTGTCATATTTTGTCATATTTTACCTGAATCTACCTCCAACTTGGCAGTTTCGTGGCGGGGCCTGCAGAATGCCAGGCCAGGAAAGGTAGGAAAAGTTCACTGGATACAGCCGATACAGCCGATTGATCACAAAACCAACAAAACTAACAATGCTAAAACCGATGCTGGCCAGGTGGCTGGCAAGTTCCGAAGTGGCCTGTCGGTGACGGAACTCAGAAAAAACTTCCGGTGCTTCCAATCTTTTTCCAAACAAAAAATTTCCAAAGCAAATATTTCGCAAAATGCTTTCCCAGACAAAATAGCAAATTGTGAGTTGTTTTTGGAGGCCTCTCCTGCCTGCGCCTTGTCGCCTTCACCCAACTTTCCAGGCAAGGTCTTGACAAAGACGCCAAGAGCCTGGATGAAAAGACTGTTTACATAGTATATACCTCACAAATACATTTCCAAAACAAAACAAAACATTCCCACAGACTTTGACAAAAACAATATATGTAGTGAATATATGTGGTATATATATATATAGTATACCTACTATGTCAATATTGGATGAATGTGACACAATTTGTTTTGTTTTGGAAATGGAATCATGAACAAAATCATCTCCTTTTCGACAGGAAGTACAGCCTTGCAATCGGCGGATGAATTTGCTGATGGTTTTGTAGCTTGGTGGATGAAATTCCGTCAAATCTTCGAAGTACTAAAAGAGATATCTGAGATTCACACAGTCTTCGTTCATGACTTGTGATGAATTGGTGTGTTCATGTTTTTTTGTCTTTTTTTCTTGATTTTTTGGAACCTCAAAGAATGTATGCATGTATTTACTATTTACTCGTTTTGTTTTGATGCGATTTGGTAGTTTGTAGTGTTCTATGTATACAGGTTCCTGTGCCTTTGCAGTGTTGGCCGCATTGGCAAGTGTCGCCGGCAACGAGTTGGATAGCAAAATCGACAGCTTTGGTGTTTTTGTGCTTCGCGTTCAGTGCAAGTTGTGCCAGTCTGGAAAGCCGGCACTATGCAAGGGTTTGCCCGTGGAAACATTAGAGGTACCCTTCAAAATGTGTGTTTGACCGGTGGAAATTGAGGGCTTCAGCTGAGTTTAGACAGCTGAGATTGGCAGTTTTGCCAAAACCATCCTCACCTTCCAATCTGATCTTGTTTGAGATGCCATTTTGGTGACACCTTGAAAACACATAGATTCGTGAGGACACTGCAACTGGATGGCCAGGGAAATGTGCAAAACTCAGAGTGTTTGAAATCATTGTGAGCATGTCTTGGCAAAATGATCAAAGCAAGGTTGTTCTTGTGGAAAAATCTTCGATTTCTGTCACAGGTCTTGGCTTGCATAGAACACAGTTGCCAGTGTCTTCCAGAGCATGTCTTACAGTGTTACGTCTTACAGCAAACCTCAACGGAGATGAACCAAGAAAACGACAAACGAGACTTTTTCGCCAGGACGGAGGACTGTGAGTCGCCGGTGTCTCAGTATTTGGACTCGAAACTCACGAGTTGTGCAAACAAGTTGTGTTGCTTTTGACGAGATTTGATTTTTATTTTGTTAAGTTTTTGTTGATCCCAGGAGTTGTCGGGGCAATGTCTCCTGTGCCAGTTTTCAAGTGGTTCGAACAGATGGTGGTTTGCTGGGTCCTCAGCGTCTTATCATCTGAAAATCGGATGTTCTGCTGATGATTTTCACGATTTCCACCAGTTCTTCGCAAGTTGCTCTTTTGTTTTGCCTCGATAGCGAGCCATGGCGGTGTCCATTGCAGCCATGCAGTTGGTTTTGCCACTTCCAGCTGCTCAGCAAAGTATAATGAACATCCTTCTGTTGAAACATTCTTATCATTCATTATTGTTGGAAATAGACCTTGCTGTTTAGCTTCAGCTTGTCACCATGGGAGAGATTTCACTGTTATCTTGTGAATTTGATAGAGGAAAAGGTTTTGCATTGGGAGTACAGGAAGGGCTGGAGCAATATTTATTGAACACATTCATTTCAGAATATGCAAGTAGTGGCCATGCCTGACTATAGCTGTCATGGCTCAGGGGTCACTACATGTAATCGAAACACATGGCATGGGCCCACAATTTGCCTTCGCCTCAGGACACGATACTGCGGTGTGTCTTTCGCCCGGTGGCAGACCCGGAGGCAGCAAAGCTTTTGCTATACTCCATGCACATTTTCCGGCTAAACTTTTGAATTTTGACCAAAAATTTGCATGTTTTTTGCACAACAGATGTTTTTTCAGATGTCTTCGTTTCATCGCAGTCATGTTGCCTCGTGGTGTATTTTTTGCCCAAGCCATTGGCCTCACAAAAATTTTTCCCCTATGGATGCGCATGGATGAGCGTATTCAGTTTAGTTTCAAATGTAGCTTTTCTTGTCCTGTCCTTTTACCATGCACATGCTTCGAACATGGTGAACAACAGTGTGAATGCTCGCAGTTCCGTACCCAATTGGTTCTCATTACTTTCCAGCACCTGGGCTCTCCAGGGCCTTCGGGGTGCTAAGGACGAACCCAACAAATTGGATGCTCTCGAGAACAATATTTTTCAGTTAGCTGAGCAAGCTGCAGAGAGCAAAGATGGTGGTATAGATGATGTTGCCCTGCGACAAGCAGTTAAGGACATGAAAATAATGGTGGAGCAGATGCAAGAGGAAGTGCGCAGTCAAGAACGCATGGCCCAGATCAATTTGGAGAAGAAGCATGGAGAAGTGAAAAAATGTTGGGGGCACTATCGTAATCACAAGCAAGTAAGGGATGAGTCTTATGACTTCCAACGTGATGACACTTATGCGAGGTTGGAGGAGTGTAAAGTGCAGGAGATTCAGATCTATGGCATGTATAGCCATTGCGTGGCAGAAAAGGATCGGTGTAGCAACACCACAGCTTGTTGTGCTCATTTGATTCAACCCAATCGATATTGCATCAATCCAGGAGTAGGACCATCACCTTTGATCTTCTCATCTGAATGTGAGAAGAGCTCCAGGTGTAATGAACACTCAGTGAGGAACAAGTTGAATTTTTTCCGTACCAAGTTGAAAGAACTAGATGATGCTGAATTGGCTTGTGAGGACTCACGAAAGGGATGCCAAGATTCATATCAGTGCACACCAAAACAGATGCGTTGGACCATTCAGCATAGATATTGCAATTTGAACCAAACTGAATTCGAGGATGTGTTCTGTCATGCTGCTGAGCGCATGGAACGTGAATGGGACCACTTCCAAAACTGTTTCCTGCACAATAGGAGCCAGCTGCTGGAACTGGAAAAGACGGCCATTATCGAACAACGGCGTCGCAAGCAAGAGTGGCGTGCATTGACGCGGATATTGTGTTTCATGAAAGTGCTGAACAGGGATGTGAAGAATCCCGAGTATCACTTGAGAGTTTGTTTGACCAAAGAAAGCAAAGGTGGATGGCGATTAGTATTGCCTTCAGATAGCGACAAAGTCATGAAGCACTACGTGCCCAAGTGCAATAGTTCGTTGTGGGCACCTGGTACAGGGTCCTTCCAGAATAAGTGGTACTCACCTCAGCATTTTCCAGAGCACTTGATGCCTAAGACTCTGAGGACTACGTCATGTGTGTCTCAGCTTCCCACGAATCACTGCCCTTCTTTCGGCGTTGAAGATGGCACTTCACCGGCTTCACTCCTTGCCAAGACATCTGTACGCAAAGTGGGTTTAAAGCGACACTTTCGCTTTCACTCTTGATAACGCCTGGAAGAAAGCGCTGAAAAAAATTGTGGTCATCGTTTTGTGCGGTGCTTTGAAGTGTTGCATTGCTAAGGAGTTGCCGACTGACTCATGTTGGCACGATTTGTTCATCTTCTAAGAATGCTCCCATAAAGGCATTCTTTGATCATTCTTTGATCTATACACATGCTTGATATGCTTGCGCTTTCTTCACAAAATCCCCTTCATCCAGGTCTGAGCGTGGTCTGAATTTGAAGAATGTCAAGAATGCCACCAACCTACTGATGTTTGGAACCTACGAAGCGACATGGGTTGGCACATTCCGGAAGTCAGATACTAGAATTATTAAAAGAATCTCAAAGATACTTTTAAGCAGGTAATTTGTCAGGCCGAGATGTGAAAATGATTGATGTCGCACTATCAAAGTATGTTAAAACTTTGGGTTTCGCCTATCTTCATTAAAAAAAAAATACAGTATATTTAAAGTATATATAAATCAAACAATGACAATATGTGTTAAAAAAACAGCAAAAAACGTTGGCGTTTTTCACAGATCTTCACAATCAACTTCAGATTTCAACAACGACTTCGTTGGAAAACAGATTTCACCCGTCCAGCTCGTTCCCTCAGAAATGCGTGACAAAACATAACAAACATATATCGAAACATATCAGAATATGTGAAAATACCATCATTCATAATATTCATAGTCATATTATGTAAAAAAATAAAAAAATGCACCCGTTTTTATGAAGGTAAAAAGACTGCACTGACTGCACTTTCGTAAGAAAATTCCTGTTGCATTTTGCAACTGAGGTGTCTTTTGGAAGTGCAGCACTGACGACTGCAAAGACAACATGGGAGTGGCCCCCGCCACCGCCGCAAAACGAGCGCCGCAAAAAAAAGAAGCGTTGTGCTTTCCCGCATTCAAAGGATCTCTTAGAGAATCGAAAAAGTCGTGATTTCTGCGAATCAAAGCAGCTAGATGTTTCTCTTTCATGCTCGATTCCGAATTCCATGCTGATGACTGTGAGGTTGGAATGTTGGCAAGGCACCGGCTACGATTGCTTCCGAGATGCTGAGGCCGAAGAAGACGAAAGAAGACGCAGTAGACTCAGTGATTTCATTGCATTTGCACATGCTGCGAAACGAGGTAAATGTGGTGCAAGCGAAGCGATTTATGCATGGCCATTATCGAGCTACTTGGATTTGAAACACAAATTTATTTTTAAAAGATAACCAGTATGACTCAGTATGGCGGTGGCCCTTGCATCCAGTTTCATGATTTATGATTTTCATTCATTTTCTCTGGGCATTTTGCTTGCAGGTGCTCAAGGACTTGAGAGGCTATGAGGCACGGTTTCTGCGTAGATCCGCACCCTCAACAGTAAGCTCAAACACAAAATCTTACAATCTTACGTGAGTTGTTCTTTCACATTCCAGATGTAATGTTTCAGGTCACAGGGCTTCAATACGCTTTCTCCGGCAGTTTCTTCTCTGATGTGAACGAGGCAACAACCCATGGCCCATGCGATGATAACGATTGACAGATTTCATGAATTTGATACCTTTGGGAAAGGTGTTGAACATATTTGACAATGAGATAATGAGATACAAGAAATCAAACTAAGATGACAGATGACAGTGGGTGTCCCGTGCTATGGCAGGCCGTGAAGATGTGCCAGGGACTTTTTGAAACGGAAATCAAAACACATCACACTCCAGTTTTGCAAAAACAAAACATTTGGAAGTTTGTGAAAATCAGAAAGTAGAGATAGGGTTTCAGTTTTCGAAAAACCCCTTGGTATTTCGGTATTTTGGGCTATAGGCTATACCGATTATGCCAGTATTTACCGGTTCTACTCAGACGTTACAACTTATGGAAATGGATGTTTGTACTGTTGAGGCAATCACACCTGCCTTTCCAACATTGGATGTCATGCTTGGAGATTCTCCACTGGCGTGGGATCCTCAAGTGTTCATCAATGTAAATTGTTTAACGATTTGCTCATGTGTCAATTTATATGATATTTTGTTGGCTTATTTTACAGAAGAAATTTCTTGTTGTCCGTTTTTTTGATATAACAACTTTTTGTATATTCTCAATTATTCATTGATATCCAAGTATTCAACAATTTTTTTCCAACCGACAGGATGGATGTTGGTTTGACGATCCTCTACGTGGCAGTTTGACCTATCCACCTGACTCAAAGACCATGGTCGCAGACACTGAAGCTGCTGCTTTGGTCGGGAACCTACATGAGGATTGGCAAAAATTCTACTCACATTTGCACTCAAAATTTTGTGAAATCTGAAATCATCTAATCAGAGTATGTTAATGAAGTTTGGGACTCAGGTAGTAGCTGGTGAATATATCCAACGCCTTTGCGAGGTCCCTCAGGACACCAATCAAACAACATTTTGACATCAAAGATTTTCAAAGAAAAACAGATGACTCTACAGGCCATGGAAACCCTGCATTTCATCATCTCGATTTATTTTGGTCGTTGTCTTGGACAGGATTTAACGCCCAGGAGAACATGGACGACGACTATTTTGCCCAAGGTGCAACTCTTTGGGTTTGGTTCGGTTGAGATTTGATTTGTTCAGCGATGAGGTACTGCCTTTGCCAGAAGTTTGCTCCCTATGTTTTTGTCATTTTTCAAAGTTTCAAAGTGATGTTTTTGACAGTCCTGACATGTTCCATGAGTCAAATGAGCATTGCTTTGCAGCTGAAAAATGCAGACCTTCATAGATCCAAATGTGGCATTTGCTGCACAAGGTCGCCCTACCCAATATGTCGGACCTGCCAGCCATGCCATTTGTCCTCACTGAAACCGTAGCACCTCTTCTCAGCACATTTTCACCCAATGCTTCCATTTCCAACATCTCCGCAGCAGCAGCAGCTGCCGAGTCTGCGGCCAACGCAGCCACGGCTGCCGCAGCCACCGCGGCGGCCGCCGCCGCTTCGGCCGGGGTGGCGGCCATGACCCCAGCACCAGAGGTGACACCGATGAAGCCGGTGACGACGATGCCGTTGGTCACTCCAGCACCAGCAGCACCAGCAGCACCAGTGGCCACCCTTGCACCAGTGGCTGCCGTGGCTGCCCCAAGCACAACGAGGATAAGAGGAGCACAGGCCGCGAACTGAGGAAAAGTCAAACAAAAATGAGTCTTTTTTTTTTTACAAAGAACAAACAAACATCGTATATAGAGTATTAAAGTACATTAAAGATGTGTAAAGATGTATAAAGTAATGTCAAGAGATGTCCAAAGAGCAAAATCTGTTGCACACTGTGAGCTCTCCAGGTGAGTGACCAAACGGCACACAGAGAGAGTCAATTCTATCAGCTGTCATCAGGAGCGCATCCATGACGTGTCACTAACATTGCACATCGGATGATATTGGGTTATCATGTCTGAAGCCTTGCAGGACAGATTTTCTACAAGGATGTGCCTTGGATTCAACTTGATTCATGTCCTTTGTACTAACACTTTTTGTGAGACATCTCTAAACCACGCCTCAACGAAACCCGGGAAACTGGTGATTTTTTGCGATATCGATATAGATATATATAGTCATATATCATAATTGTAATATATCTGAATCTGTGATGACTAGTCTTTCAGATGGCTTTCAGATCTCTAAGTGATTCCGTAAGGAGAATTTGGTGTCACCGACTCAGATCAGCCAATCTGCACATTTCATCCACCTTCACAGGACATCCGTCCTTTCCTATTTCGTCAGGTTGCACCGTGTGAATGGCAAGTGCCAAGACCAGGACTGCAGGGGACCTCAAGAAACACAACCACGTGGCCACAAAACACGCAAAAAAAAACACATCGAAACACATCGACATCGAAACAGCGAGGTCTTTCGGCCGAGTGTTCGAACGCTTTGACCATCTCGGAGGTGTGATTTTTTTGTTGCGACTTTAGCAGCCACTAAAAGTACAGCGAGACGTGTCCGTCGTACTCATTTTGACAGACAATCTCCAATGCGCAAGCTTTGGGAGAGGAGCGGTTTCACAAAGTGTCAATTCAATGCATTTGCCACACCAAAAACAACGACGATATGAAGATCGACTGATGAGCAATGCTGTGACAGTTGATTGACTCGCAGGATTTCAATTGTGGACTTGTGTCTTCTGTTGGAATCTCGGAGTTTCAGGCAAAAGGCAAGGTGAAAGTTTGTGAACGTATCATGTTGTTTGTTGATATTTGGATACATAAGGAGATTCAATGATACAAGGGTCCTATTTCATATCATTTGGGTCTCAGAAGTTATGCTGACCTATTTTTCCGTCCCATTCCAAAATATTTGTTGTTTCTCAGCTATGATGAATACATGATGTCGTAATAGTAAAATCACAAAAATAGTCTTATCTTTCTTCCGTATCTGATATTTTATTAAACTACTACTCATAGCTAAGATTAGATAAAAAGATGTTGTAAACACTGTTTGCGGCAACAAGTCCCTTGCATTTTCACGTTACCTGCGAAAACACTAAAATGAGCCCTCAAAAGCCCCGTTTACAAACCATGTTCATTCAGTTTCCATATTTACAATATCAGCTACTATGTTTATTATCATTGGCTAATGCTTGAATCAATGTTCTACATTGATTTAGTGACCCAAGGTAGTTTCGAGAAATACTACTAGACAAGAGACAAGAGAGCAAATTTGTGAATGACGACTAAGAAAATGCATTCACAGAACCTGCATATCACAGAGCAAATGAGCAACCAGAAGAGGTGAAACACATGGAATAGAACACTCCCTAGATTTTCACGGGGCCTCTAAACCGCCGCATGTATCTATATGTACATAGTGACTAGCGACTTTTGCGATTTGATGTCATCATAGATCATACTCTTGAGTAAGTCGGGAGTATGGCATTGAATCATTGCGGAGCAACAAGATCTGAATGATAATGTCACCATTGAACAATTGTATTCATACATCCACAGGGTGGAAGCGCCGGCTTCAATTGGCCCGCCAGGAGACTCAGTGATTGAAGGCAGAAACAGTTGAAACTTTGAAAACAAAAACATTGGATGCATGTCATGCATGTCACAGATTTCATCTTTGAAATCCTTTGAAGACCAAGGCACTCCTCATCTCCATTTTGTTGTTGATTTGTTGTTGCCCGGTGTCTCAGTGTTTTTTTCACTTCGCACCGTGGCGCATTGGCCCAAGTGCTTTAGTGCCAGGTTCGACGTGTTCCTTCTTTGGAGCACCGAATTGGATTGTCAGACTCTCACAATAAGATGGTGGAGATTTGTGAGAATTTGTCGCTGTCATTTTCGAATCATTTTCAATGATGACATCTTGCAGCAGGTGTGAATCAACGATATTCTGAGCTCCTTTTTTTGTTGGACAGTCACAGTTTGGGGGGAAAAGAAGTTATTTGTACCCAGGTGAAGAAATGTCCATGGGCAGAGCAATATTTGTTTGTGACTCAGTATCTTTGACTCAGCCGTTGATCCATTGATCCTGGTCGACTCAGCTGTGGAGCGAGGCCTTCGCAGTTGTTTTCTGAAGCTCGCCACACTCCCTTTACCAAGTTGCAGGCGAAAGCGGGAAGCGGGCGAAGAATCACAGTGGACAACAACCGGTGAAAAGAACCACTATGTCACTATGAATGGTTCTGTCAGGAAGGGCGCACCTATCGAGGTGTTCATTCCTTGTTGGGTATCTCAAATGTTTGTTTGGCAGATGTGCATACCGAATGCCGTCACTTAGCGTTGGATGTTTTGAATGTTGTGATTGCTGAGGGTCGAAGAGGATCAGGCAGAAGAGTCGAGTGACAGATGAACATCTTTGTTTCTTTGATTCCCGCGTTTTGCGAAACTCGTAGTTTTGCCATTTTTCGTCATAAACGCCAACACCTTGCCAGTTGCCCTTGATGTATCCTGGTGGTCCTCAGTATGAGCCCTAAATTCTTGACCCATTCTTGACATCGACATTTCAAACCCTTTGACTTTGACACACCATTTTTTCTCAGGTTCGCTCGAGCTGGTCTTCCACCAATGGCCGCATCTATGCCACCAATGGGCGGATTGCCACCAACGCAACACTTGTCGCCACAAATGCAGTGAAAACCTCGGGCCATTTCGAAATCGTTGGACACAACTTGGATTGAATGAGTTGGATGCATTTAATTTGATGAATCTAAGGACTCCGGAGAATTTATGGGGCTCGCAGTCGGGAGTTCCAAGTTTTTTTTTGAAAAGTTTCCTTTTGAAGTGAAGATTGACTGCTATTTTTTTGATGTCCATCTTGATGTCAATCTGTAGATTCCTTAAGTTACCGACTTCACGTGTTTCGTCAAGGCCAATGTATCCTGGTCCTCTTCCACCGGTGGATGCCGGCTACGATCTGGTCACGGTGACACCGACGGGCATCGAGGCCGACGGCACAACGGCACACTGACAGGTGACCCGGCCGTGTCTGTCGGTGGGTTGCAGTGGCAGGTGACGCCACTGGGAGAGGCGCCGTTGCCTGCGGGAGCTGCAAGCCAAGAAAATGGATTTGTAGCAACGAAAATCAGAACATGTTGATTTCTCTTTGTCACTTGATGGAGTGAAGACATGAATTCCAAGGTGCCTATTGTGAATCCTTCCTTTCCAATGCCCGTCCAGTACACGTGAGGCCAGGAATTCAGATGAGTAAAACTTAGTAAGATGAGCAAGATGGAAGTACCCAGCAGAATCGTTGGTTCAAAAACCACGAAACATCACGAAGCACATGGGCAGCGAAATCTGGCTGGCGAATGTTGGTGAGGCTGGAGTCTCATTGAGATTCGTTGGAACGAACGCACGAAGAAACGGCGGGTCCCGTCTCTGTATATCCATGCAAATTGTTGGTGCAAACGCACCGGTCCAAAGTGATGACATGCCAAAGAGCATCTTTGGGTGCATTTCACCAAGGCCTTGCCGGAAAAACATGAAAGTCTTGAGTCTTGACAGTAGAAATCATCACCTAAACAGATCCAAGATTGATGGACTCAGAATTTGGAAGCACATTCCACTTGTTGGGAACGATGTTTTCTTCGTTTCAAAACGTTTGAAATCTGAATGCATGTTGTGCAGTTTTGGGCTTCAAGCCACTTTAGTAAACACACGAAAGGTGTCAGAAACCACTCCCAGTTTGAAGGGGCGGATTGGTGATGGATCGTTTGGATCTACCGAAATCACCATCAAGTCCTGCAAGTAGCAGGACTTAGTTGAAGGCCAAAATTGGAGATTCGATGAGAACATGTTCGAGAATCTACAGAATCGACAGAATCGACTCAACCCAGCATTGATTTCATGCATTTTGTTGTCTATCTTAGAGTGTCGAGGCTTCACGTTTTGACAGAGTCAGATCCGGATCTCACGGAAGGTCCACATTGACATCCATGGTCTCAATGGTTGACTGATGTGACGCAGGATTTCATTCCTTTACCAAATTCGAGATGAGTCTTGGAGAATCATGCAAAGCCCTTGCATCTCCCTTTCCCATCTTTCCCTCTTCTCATCTATCTCCAAGTTATCCCTCACATTTCTCTTGTCATTTCTCGCTGAATCTTCGAATCGGGACTCCCAAAACCTGATCGAACATGATCGAAGACGCAAAAACTTCAAACTTCTGCGCTCACCGAAAGTGTTTCGCTGGATTCCATCAAGTCGCGTTACGTCGTCCTGACCTGACGACTTTCCGGAAAGGTCGGTCACCGGTGGGAGGGATGAAGGGCACGGTTGCCGTGCACCATTTGCAGGGGAACTCTTTGAGGTGAAGCTGGAAACTTCAACGACACAGCGAGAAAGGAAAGGAGAGAAAGTGACAAAAGGACAACAAACAGAAAGAAAGGGAAGAAAGGAGACTTTGCAAATGACCATTGATGTAAAAGCGATGGAAGCTATGGCAGCTATGGCTACAGGTCAGACAGGTCACACAGGTCACCAGGATGAGATGCAGATGCAGAGGATTCGAGTGACAGCTTTGGCATTGAATTTTTTCGATGTGGTGCAACGTTTGGGGATCATGCCAACTCATGTGGCAGGTCATCAAATTCCAAAACCTTTGGGAGGTCATGATTTCGCAGGCTCTTCCAATGAAGAAATCTTTGGAATGGGTGCAACGATGTCACAATCAATCTCACATGACTCACATCCACAACTTGTAGCCTTACGGCCTCGAAACCTGACTGCATTGGAAGCTGCATCATTACCCACGGTATCATTGACTGTCTCTATGGCTTTTGATTTTGCTCAAGTGACTCATGGTGAAATTCTATTGATCCATGCAGCAGCCGGTGGAGTAGGTCTTGCAGCTATTTCTGCTGCCAGACGTTTGGGAGCACAGTTGATGGCAACAGCAGGTTCTGCGAAGAAGATGTGCAGTTTAAGATCTCGTGGTCTTCTTCAAATTGCTTCCTCACGTGATGGCCAAGCATTCTTATCGGATATCTATGATCAACCTACGATGCCCACGTTGGTTTTGAACTCGTTGACACATCAAGACTTCATTCCACGAAGTTTGTCGCTCTTGGGGCCGGCCGGACGCTTTGTGGAGCTGGCCAAGTTGCAGGCGAAGAAGACATGGGAAAACTGAAAACATCCGACATGGCAACATGAATTCGTTTTTTTTTCTGTTTGCTTCTCGACTTCAAAATTCGTACTATTATTTGACTGCTATTTGAAAAGGGGAATCAATGCAAGAGCAGATATCAAAGTGCATCTCGCAGTAAAAGACATGTTTGGGATATCAACATGAGAAACATTAGTAACATTAGCATTTAACTTGGTACATGGGCGTTTGAATCAAAACAACACTCAAATTTAGCCATAAGAAAATTTCAACAGACCTACGAAAGAGTTGCGAGGCATGGTCTGCCGCTCAAGTGGCTGCATTCCGAGCGGATGTGAAGTATGCTGTCCTTTTATTGGACCGACGGGTGGCAGAGGCCATGAGAAATCCAAATTGTGACAGTGGAGTTTCATTCTGCGATACTGTGTTTTTGAACCCTGTGTTTCAAACATATATGAATTGCATATGGTATAATTAGTATAGATGACATCAATGGCATATACTATGGCGGGCTGGCTTCATCAGATACTGGGTACAGCTGGTAGTTCATCGTAACATGTCTACTATGAAATAATTGCACTCTATATATGCATAATTACCATGCCTAGTACAATATAAAACGATTCCGAACCGTCTGGGCGACTCGTTCCATGTGATTTTCTCGTTCCGCAGGCGCCAAGCACTTTGCGCTGTGAGCTGCGACAGGTTGCTGCCATTGCCAGCCGGGGGCCCTGAGCCATCCAGACATTTCTGAGATTTGGATCCAGCTAACATCAAATCGGACAATCAGAATTTGAAAGAAAAAGATGATCAATTAATGTTGTCGAATGGATATACGTTATCAATTCATATTATACATATTTCGAGCTTCAACATCAAGATTGATGATTCATCATCATATTCCCTTGTAATACATGAAACTTTATGGCACAGCCAGGTGACCTGGCGTCCTATGGCCGTTCCTTGATGATGAATGTATACCACTTCCCCAGCGAAGTGCTCAAGGCCTTCCAAGTGTTGCAACAAGCCAAGCAGATCGGAGTCTCCGAGTGAAAGACATCGATGAGGTTGAAAGAAACAACAAAATGTACAGTATACAATTTGAGAATTTTTGAGATTTGGGGTTACATCACATAGGAGATATGAGAAAGCTTCTGAATTCAGTAGGTTTGATACAGGTGATATGATGTAATATGATACATTGTTACATTAGATCAATGTGTATTCATTCACATATCATTTCTTTGAATCACAATTAAGTCATGAAATTAAGTTTCGATTGTCTAAGTTCAAGCTGTGCAGGTTGAAACATAAAAGATGCATACGGCAGTAAGTAAGGAGAAGAGGCAAGTTCTGAATGATTTGAACAAATGGATATGACTGGCATGTTTCGTCTCGGTGAAGGTACATTCCACTGTGGGGAAAAACTATTCGTCGCAGTTTGAAATTCATCCATGGCGGATTGCTGGTGAAGATAAAGTATACAGTATAGATATAATCACGCCAACATCCCATGTCAATGGGATCATCAAGAAACAAGAAAATATGAGAATCATCTTCATTGAACTTGATTCAAAACAAAGTTTTCCCGCCATTTTTTTTCTTCACATCAATTCATGGTCGACTTTCACCAAGGAAAAGTGGTGTTGAACTTCGAGGGAGTCAGTGGAGTCAGTGGAGCGATGGATCATTTTGAACTCGAGATCCATCGAAGGATCCACCATGAAACAGTGTAAAATGACAGACAGTCCAATGGATGCAATGGATGCAATGGATGAAGCATTCGAAGCATTCGAAGCATCCACACCTTCACCCGAATTGGAGGCAGTGGCAGATGTAGTGAAGCCAGAAAGGGAAGGGAGAAAATTGATTCTCAGATGTCTCAACTGTAATGCGATTTGCTCGGAAGCTTGAGAAATCTGGTTCTGCAATTCCAACCCTTTCGTTTTTGCCATGAAAAAACAAATGACGGCACAATGCCATACAATGTTGCACAGTACCACGGTGCCCCGTTTTTGGAACTTGATAGCTTTGCCCGGAGCCTCGGGACGCTGAAGCTTGCAGTTGAACAAGGTTCAGATGAAAACGGATGACAAGACAAGACTCGAAAGATTCGAAACGAGACTCGTTCACTTGAAAGACACGAATGTTTTCCATGACAAGATTGGAGTCATCAGATCGGACTCTACAGATCTGAAGTCGAAGGAGCTACATCTGAATCTTCGTGTTCTCATTTTGAAGTTACCACTTCACCTCCTTCGTGGTCTCCCTCCTCGACATCGCTTGCGTCGCAGACAACGCAACCGACCTAACCAATCAAACCAATCCCTCTCACGGAGATTTGCCACTGAGATTTTGGCCTCAAATCTCCCTGAAATGCCTTCGGCAAGTAGTGCCCTTCCAACGGAACATCTTTGACAGACCTTTTGCAAGCCGAAGATGAAGGGGAGAATAACAACAATGACGACAATGAAGACAAGGAACATGTGGTAGCTGTGGATGCTTCAAATCCACCCAAACATTTGCTTAGAAGAGAATCTCACATCATACAATGAAACCAAGATGTGTAAACTTCTCGATCACTGTGCTTGATGTTTTGGAAGACTTCAATTTTGAAGCGTTTCCTTGGTTGTCCACTTCCAGGAGCTCTAAAGATGTGGAGAAAGTCCATCCAAACCTTCCCAAAGTCGATCCATTAGCCAAGTTTGAGAGATTCAAGAATTTCCATTCCAAGAGTGAGCGGTATGATGTTATGAGCGTGCCAAACTGTGTCAAGCTTTTGGAATTTGAAGATCATATTTTGCAGAAAGCAATGAAGGCATTGAAAGGCACCAGATTTGAAATTCCTTGGTGGAGATGGTCTCATGTTGTGCCAAATTCCGCCAAATTCCTGGGTTAACTTGCAGATATTTGGCACCATTGTCCCGATTGACATCGACGTCACGATGGCTTTCAACACTTAGTTTGGTGGGAACGCCCGATGTGACAGCTGGTGTTACCTTGTATCTCTATGATCTTGAGGATATTCAGGAGATCAAAGAGCTGAAAGAGCCCAGAGGAACGTATGTTCTGCAAAAGTGTTTTTCAAGCTCACTTGCACTTTCGCTCCCAAGATGTGTAAATTTCCATTATGGTCTCAATTGATTTGGGGAAATTGAACAAAGTCGCCAAATCCTCCAAATCGGAAGTGAACGAAGCGAATGAAGTGAATCGCATTCGCTCTGTGAAAGACTTACGTTTCTCAATTCCTGGAGTCCCTATTGATGTCATTTCTTTGCGGAAAAATGGCATTCGATGTTTGAAACTTTGGAAAACTCATGCTTTATGGCTTCAACCTCCTGCAACTCCAAAACTTCCCAGTTCCTGGATTCCTTCCGGGTCGGGCTAGAATCCTAGTCCCAACGGAAGGGAGGGACGTCTCAGAGTGTCACGTGTCTCCAGTGTCTCCAGTGTCTCCGGTCTGGGGTCGTATGGTGCCACATCCGGAACGCAAAATCTTGGGAACCACCTGGGCGGATTATCTCCTTCGTTTGAGCCGTGGAGGTCTCCATGGAGACGACAGGTTTGAGAGGTCAACAACTCTTCAGTTGAGTTCCAGTCCATTGCCCTTTTTCCAAAAACATTGGAAGGCAGATCATGTAAAACCTATCAGTATTTGATCCAACGCCTGGATCTGCAACATGGGCATTGTTCGTTTCAGCAATTTCCTACTTTGCCTGCAATTTTGCAGACAAAAAGAATGAAGAAACATAGCAAAGATATCGAACATATGAAACATCTCCAGCATCCAAGGAGATTATTGACGACATAAGATCAACAGGAATACTCTGAGCAAAAGTGCAGAATCTGCAGGTTTGTTCCCAATGAAAGGCTGATGCGCTTCCAAACAGATGATGATAGCTCCCCGCTTTGAC
Organism: Breviolum minutum Mf 1.05b.01; assembly: GCA_000507305.1. Taxonomy (NCBI): domain Eukaryota; class Dinophyceae; order Suessiales; family Symbiodiniaceae; genus Breviolum; species Breviolum minutum. The sequence continues at coordinate 7,639 of DF239072.1, read as the reverse complement.
AAGCCGTTTGATGTGTAAACATACTGATGTGGAGACATACAGCTAGGCAGGCCGTTGTTGCGAGGCATCGTTTCCTAGAATCCTGCTTGTTGCCATTTCCATCACTTGTAGTGAAGACATCAAAGATATCAGGACTTCCAAGCCTTTTGCCAGCTTGAGCACCTGTGAATTGTCATATTTTTGGAGGATGTCTTCCAAGATCCTTTGTTTGGTGCCCCTTTGGTGTCATAGGATTCGTTTGCATCAATGCTTCAATGCTCAATTGCCAATTGTATTTCGAGATTGCCAGTGGCATCCTTCAGCACTGGGATTGCTGCACCTGGCACAATTCTGATGGTGATGCCACCAACCGAGATGCCAACAACCGTCGTAACGTCAACACCGCATCGTTTTGCCCTGGAGGAACCGCCGATGGAGGAAACACCAGCAAAGGTGGTGATGGAAACTCCAAAAGTGCGTAAATCCAAACGCAAGGTGCAATCGCTGTCTGTGTCCATTACACCATCTGCTGCACCAGAAATTGGCCGGTCATCGACTTGCAGTCTCTTTCTTGCAACTTTATCTAAAGCTTTCTGAGAAGAGTTTTGTTGTTCGATGTGAGAATTCTGGATGTCAAGATGCAAACCAAAAAGAAGCCCTTTTTTTGCCAAGGCAACCGCACCACTGCTGAAAGTGAAGCTATTGTGAGGACATGGTTCAGTGGTGCAGTGAATCTTTTAATCCTTTCTTTTTTATGTTGAGAAGATCAGATGTAATGATTTTTGTTTTCTCATATTTGTGCTTTTTTGATTATTGATTGTACTCCTGCAGCTGTTTTCCCAAGCCAAATCACCCTTATTGGATCCCATGTCACATGGCCGATTCTTTCGCCCGGTTCCATTGGGTTCTTTCATCATTTTCATTGGTCAATTCGTCCATTTGTTGCCGTTCTACTTCACTTTGAATGCTGTGATTCTCGCTGGGCAACATGATGCCGAAATGATACTACGGAGTGCACTTCTGAAGTCAATGGTCACTGCAGGAGCTTCCAGATGTTGGCGCAAGCTTTGTTGACTGAAATTTGATGTTTTATTATAAAACAATGTAGTTGGTTCTAGTCACGTCTATGCAAATGCAGTATAATTCTCCAGAATGACATGCGGTACTCTTTGTTCATTTTGAAAAGAGACAGAGGATTCTGTAGACAAAAACATAGGTTCTTTGAAAGTTCTTTGTTTGAATTTGCACAGGAGTGGCGGAAATCTGTTGGTCCACTTTTTGTTGGAATTTGAGTCACAAAACTTGTGGCATCTTGACATTTCTTGCTGCATTCCTTCAAGCTTTGCAGATATTGGATGCTTTAAGCCCTGGAATGCTACGCATTGGAGCCTTGAGTGCCTTCATATTGCAATGTGCTACGCAAATGCTGATGATTCCAGTGACACAAATCGGATCTCAACATACCTTGAATCAAGGAATCAGCCCGGCACGCTTTAAGATCATGGCTTGGTTCCTGGGCAGGTTGAAGAGGTCATAGTCATGACACAGACCTGTTTTTTTGTATTAAGTTTCATTATGTTCAATATATTATGTTCATCATAAAACTGATTGATGCAACATTGAACACAAAGAGATTGTATAGCTTGTTTTTGCAAGTGAACACTGAGGCTTCTCAGTGTGGTGCTTGCTATTTTGCTGCTTCTTTTCCCAAGCTTGGCTCATTTCTGCGTGGTTTTGCCTTGTGTGGTATTGCCTTACATCGTTTTAGGCACGTTGTTCCTTTGTTTTTCACCTCTCGATTCCACGGCCCTGGGAGCTTCAAGCGGATCAACGGTGTCAACGGTACCAACGGTGTCGATCACAGCAGCCAGCGGTTTTGGTCTGTTGGGCGTGTTGAGTGGAACCATTGGTGAAGCCTTAACGGATTCCGCCACCACCTTGACATTACGACAATCATTGAAAGCAGGACATCGTGATCTCGCTTTAGCCAATCACTTGACAGTTTTGTCATCCATGTCTTTGGCATTTTGGACACAATCCAAATCAGAGAGAAGTATTAACAAACAGGCATTTTGTATGTTGTTGTGGGCTGGATGTCAAGTTTTCCGCACTGCTGCTCTTCCATATTTAGCGACTGGAAATGGAACATCGGAAGCTGGACATGGACGTTTTCTTGCATTGGCAGCCATGGTCTTTCTGGACGGGGAAGGGTTGCACGGGACAGTTGGAACGAAACTGTTACGCATTCAAGTTTTGTCAAATTTCACACCAGTTCAACGCCGTTGTATCGACTGTATTTTAGTACGCTGTATGAGTTTGCTTCGATATCTTTTGACCACTACATGGAAGTGACGTATCTAGGATGTTTGGTTCGTTTATAGTTGATACATTTTAATTTTCACCATCTTTATATGCGACACATCCACGTCATTGATCAAAAACTCAGTCGCCAAAAAGCGGATGCAAAGCTATGCAGCCTTTGCCATGTAAAACTTTGCAGGATAAATACACAGGGCCTTTGGGTGCAGCATCGTTGGACTCAGCGTTGTTGACGGTTCTGTACCATGGTCGCGCCAGCAGAGGCTCACCCAATGTGATTTTCATGGAGAAATCTCAAATGCTTTTCTCAAATGTCAAAGAAGATGTAAAACGAAAGCTTTTTTTGTATCTTTTGTTCACATCAGGAGATCAGAAAGATTGAAATCTACATGTTTCCCTGACGCTCTGACAATTTGAGACTTCTTTGGCCCAAAAATCACAGGCCTTCCAGAGACGGTCCTGTGGAGCATGAGAACAGCGGTCTCAAGGCTCATAACCGTTTCTGTATGTGAGTTGTGTTGAGTTGAAGGCAAAGTCAATGTCATGTTATGTTTCAGAATGTTTCATAATGTTTCATACCATGGATGGATGTTCAGGGATTTCAACATCCATTGGTTGACTTGACTGACATGACATCTTTACCTTTTTTTGCCTCAGACACCTATAGTGCCAAAGTTTCCAATTCATTTTTTTGCCAAAGCTCTTCACAGACATCTGACAGATGGAACTGCAGGATGGAACGACCCATTTGTCAACTGATCATGTTGCATGCCTCGCTCGAAGTCGAGACTTTAGCATTAATCTTCACCTTGGTCACATCCGTTGGCGTTTTGATGGTGTTGCGATGCTATGAAGCGCGTTGTTCCAAACGTTCAGATTGACCGCAGACGCTATGAAGTTCTGAAACTTCCAGACATGTCGCTTCGTTCATCAAAATCTGTTCGACGTGTCTGACAACGCCGAATGTGTGACAACGCCATCGAAAAGCTGGAGATCGAGCAGAACATCCGTCGATTCCATCGAGTCCCTCTTGACGGTCTGTTGGTGGCCAAGGTCTGTTGGTGGCCACACCAACAGCAGCGGAACACGCGAAACACGTGAAACGTGTGACCGCCTTCTCACTGTACGTGTTCAAACTGCGTGTGAAAAGGTGAGCCGGTGAGGTGCATGAGGGTGCATTGATGTCTTGAATTATGTCCTTTGTACATTTTTTGAATGAGCCCCCACATTGTGTTTTACTCCGTTTCCTCTGAGAATATTCTGTACCTCGTGTATGCGAGTTGTATGCTAGTTACAGTGTTTTGTTTCTTCCAGGACCACTGCGGTGGCCTTGAACTTCTTCGACATCATTCAGGTCATGGGAGCTATGCCAAGCACTGTGGGCGGAAGGCCAGTCTGGAAAGATCATCAAATGTCACGAGATGTCACGTTTTTTTGTTGAAAAAGAACTTCTTGAACTGAAAATCTCAGTTGGAATTCAAATCTCGATGCAATCGAGTCGAATTGCTGAGTTTCAGGTCGGTGGTGCAAACTGGAAACGCTCCTGGTAGTGATTTTGTATGGATCCTCAGGAAATACCGTGACACCGTGCGATTCACCTTTTGATGGCAGCATGATGCTGTTGGAAGTTGTTTGAACTTATGAACTTTGTGGCTCAGCTTATATTGCGAGTCCACAAATTAAGATCATGCTGTGAATGTGGTTTCTCATCATTCACAACAAGACATCCATTCAAAACGGAAAACGTCAAAAGAAGCAAACGCACGACAAGAAGATTTCCAACACATGAGATTTGCACCACTTTGCATCAACTTGTTTGCGAGCTATGGGGGCTCATGACAGGCTGTTGGTACCTGAAAACTCTGAAAAACTGCTCAGTCACAGGATTGGTGATGGTAAAGGTACGATCATTGGCTTTGATTCTTTAAAACCTTCCATTTCCTGGTGGACATATCTCAAAGGTGCTATTGCTCACTGTTTGGTTTGGGGTGGTTTGCAACTTGGTGCTTTAAGTCCTGTGATTACTTTCTTCCTCTACAATTTCTTGGGACCTCGTTCTTCCGTTCTCTTCATCCTTTGTGCACTTTTCAGTGTCTTGGCACCGTCACGACATTCACCAGCATTTTGTCGCTTCTACTTGGGAAGTGCAGCATGTGTGGGTGGCTCCACGGTATGGGTGCCTGAAAAGATCCTAGAGCTTCTTCAACGAAGAGGATATTTGTCCGGAACTCAAAGGGATTTATTTATTCGAACAACGGGAGACAATTTTTTCATGTTGTTTTTTCTGTATTGATTGTGCCCCTTTGTACTTGAACTCACCGTACTATTGTCTCAGCACAGCTGCCTTCAAACTGGAGTCAACAAAAAATACGCAGCAAACCATGTACGTATATTTCTTCTCATTCTATTCGCATTCAATCCCTTATGAATCCATTTGAATCCCATTTTTTGCAATCTGATGATGTCTTTTCCAACATCTCAGGGTGTGTTTCCATCCTCACGGCATTCTGCCTTTGGGATTCAGCTTCAATGGGCCCCTCGGTTGATCCATTCCCGTGGTGGAACCAGCTGAAGAAACACTTTGTATTTGTTCAATTTGTTTGACAGTTTGTTTCACAGCCATCCATCTTCAACTATTTGATTGAGAACTGTTTGTTCATTATCAATTTTCACAGGTTAAGACCTTTGAGACATGAAAAACCCCGAGGGCCTTGAGAGTGAAAGCTGAAGCACCTGAGCAATTCTTGCCCGAATCCTTCAACTTTCCAAAGGAGACACCGTATCACAAACTTGATGTGAAGCTTTTTCCAATGATTTTGGTATCAATTTGAAGATGTTACAGTTGCCCGGTTGCTTCGATGGACAGGATTGCAATGGCGTCCAAGCTCCAGTCCTGTGGCGCGTGCCCTTCTTTGCTCCAGTTCTACGAATGTGGGATGCGTGCAAAGCTGAGCGACAATGGGAAGCATTTTGTGGACGTAAAACGAGTTTGAAGCCAATTTCAACAACAAAAGGCAACATTCATGTCACAAACGCATACTATTCATAGTATTGTTTCTAAAATGATGACTTGAAGCATTGCATGTTGAATGTGTAGCAATGCTGGAATTGACACGGGAGGCTTTGATTTTTTTGGTTGATGACCTGTGAATGACCAATGAGAGACCGATATGCCCATCATGAGGTGTTCATGAAAAAGGACTCTTAACAGCAGAAGTTTGTTCATGAAAGTTCATGTCATTTGGTGTTTCGTTTGTGTTTTGCCTTTTTTTTTTAAGAGAAATGTTCAATTTTCAAAGAGGTTTCTGTTGGAGAACCTTTTTTCCTGTTGGCCAAGGAAATATGAAGAAGCTCTTAGCCGCCAAAACGGCATTTGGCATCATCCCTGGTGGCAGTGAAGACGTGGCAATCCATGAATATGGCAAGGAGAATGTTTACATCAATTCTCGTTATGGATTCATCAAATATGCGCTTCAACATGGTTATTCCCTGATTTTGGCTTACACCTTTGGTGAGAACGATCAGTTCTACAGCTTATCATGGTTGAGACCCTTGAATATGTGGCTAGTGAAGCGTTTCTGAGCTGAATTTTTGCTCACCTCATCAAGTTGAATTTCAACCACACACCCTCACACCATACATTGCCATACATGCCAGTTTGGGGTGTCCAAAAAGAATCCAAAAAACCCGAGGTTTTGGCTTCGTTTTGCCCATCTTTTGGGGTAAGACCTTCTTTCCTTTGCTACCAAGAGGTGGTGGTTTGAACACCATCTATGGCAGAGTCATTCAACTTCCAGTTATCCAAGAACCTACGACAGAAGACCTGGTGAAATGGCATGCGCTTTACGTGCAAGAACTCAAATCGATGTTTGATGAATACAAAGGAAAATTTGGCTTTAGCGACCGAGAACTGCATTGTTTCTGATCGGGAAACCCAAAGAAACTTTTGCAGTCAGTCGTATTTTGCATTGAAACCACTCGAAACATGAACGAAAAAGACAAAAAGTGTCTTTGCCATTGTGGTGCAACTCAAGTAGAAGTCAATGTTGCAATCCAAAAAATCATCACTTTTTGCAGCAAGACAACACGCAAATTCAAAAACAACAACATGAAATTACCAATTGTTGGATTTTGCTTCCATCTTTGTCGATTTCCGTTTCGCCCTTTCCCTAAGGCCGGAGAGGTCGTGAGACCTGCTGGCACCCTGCGTTGCGGCGATGAAGTTTTCGGGGTCACAGAAGGTGCATTGAGGCGAGGTCGAAATTGTGGCGATTTCGGAGAATTTTCACGATGGATTCATAGATTCGATGATTGGCTGGTTCTTTCAAGGTTTCTCTCGTCTTTTTTTTCCTTTTTCTTTGTGGATGCGCTACCCCGGCTGCTCCACTCTCCCCAATCTCTTCTTTGTGGATGCGCTACCCCGGCTGCTCCACTCTCCCCAATCTCTTCTAGCCTCCTGCCTTTTCCTTTTCTTTGTGGATGCGCTACCCCGGCTGCTCCACTCTCCCCAATCTCTTCT